>SMLS01043439.1:0-11340 GCA_004785975.1 Popillia japonica | reverse complement strand
ATTCGAATAATATTTATAGCGTTATAGTACATAGTTGTTTGTCATTTAAACAAGTAAAATATTAATTTTGCGCGCAAATTCTTACTCGGTGATTTTTTTTTTAATTTACGTCTAGTTTTTCATTTTATTTACCTTTTTCCTCTGGCAAAAGCTACATTCATAATCTTAACGTACGCTCTGACGAGTCGAATGTTTTATCTTCCATTTTTGCTCCAGAAAATAAGCAAGGAAGTGTGAGAAGTAATTCTTCTGGGCACACATTTTCAACAGGATTAAAATTAATCTGACGTTGATATATAAGGTTTCGTTTTTCGTTTTCTTTTTTCACGAGTACGCACTACAAATTTTCCAACATTTTGTAAAGTAGGTAGGATCATCCAGATGTAGCTCACATAAATTGTATTGTTACGTAAAAGCTGAAGTTCATCGTAGAAAGTGTCAGAAATCCGTATATATATTTTTTTAAGAAACTAAACAGTTTCGTCCTCTATTCATAGTTGGATTTAGGTTAGCGTAATACCATCTGAATCCACGGTAAATGAACTAGATTTATACGATTTTCCGGTAAATTCACTTGTTAAAATCATCTCAACTTAATTTTTCTTGTGCGAATTGACAACTCAAAGGAACGCTAAGGCTAAATCATGTCGTAGCTTGATAACGTCTTTAAATTAGATTAGCTAGTTTTTTGTACGCTTTGACCTTAATATTAATCCATCCTCAATGTGATTGTTTTGGAGTAGTCACGGTTTTGAAACTATTCCTTAAAGAATTCTGATAAATGAAGTTATTATAATGATTAGATCTATTAGATTCATGTTCCATTTCTGGCGTCAAATCCTTCTTTCTATTCTATTTTCAGTGATATCGCAATTAACTTTTCTCCCAATATCTTTGATTGAAAACAATCCTTAGGGTAGACTAGAGACTCATGCTCAAACGAATCAAAATAATTGCTGTTTCAGCACTTTTTAAAAATATTTTGGGATAAGCATTTTGTGCAAGAAACACTGCGCTTTTAAGTACGTATTTTAGTATGTCTTCTTCTTCAGATACTAGCAAATCCTTCAAAAGATTTTGACAATATCGCAGTTTGGTTAACCGAACTGCATTTTGATCCATTTGCTGAATCAATGGAATGCTACCTGCCTCTTCTCATGTGAGTTGATCCCCTGTCTCATATCTGCGTTTTTCTATGCCTGTGAAAAGACAATATACACTACATGACCAAATGAGTTAATGACATTTTTAACTTTTTTGAAGTGCTTAGCAGTAAGTCTTTCAAATTTTACGTTGTTTCTCGCCCATCAAGTTGCTCTTATTTTGATGCTATCATCTTAAATGAGTAGGTGGCTTTGAAAACTATCTTCGAATCTATAGGGTCAGTTAGTGTCAAGGGCATTTTATATATTTGGTGGCTATGGTTGATATGATGGTGAATTTATTGAAATTATTCCGCTACAGTATCAGAAATATAGTTAAAAAATATAAGACTACAAATTCAATAGCCCTAAAGGCTAGAAATGTAGAAAAAAGTAAGATAACTGAAACTGATGATTTGAATTATTGAAAAAATCTGTCGTGTAAGTTATCTTGAATTGAGTGTTCTGTGGAGTGAAGCTGTTGGAAGACGAATTTCCACGGCCACATGTCGCAGAGAGGCCCACACACAGGGACATGGAACTTACAAAAGTTAAACGAATAAAAATGTGTGACTTTATTAAAATTTGAATTTTTATGTCAAGCAAAGCAAAAGCCACTTTTGACATTACAGCAAAAGAACAATAGAATAAAATGAGCAAAAGAACATAAGAATGGGGCTCTCCAGCAATGGGATGCAGTAGGGTGGAGTGATGAGTCTAGATTCGAAGTTTGTATTGGGGACAACAGAAGTCGTGCTATCCGCAGAAAATACGAAGCATTCCATCCCGACTGTTTTAAAAGAAAAGTAAAATTTCCTGCATCCGTCATGGTATGGGGCAGTATGTCATCTACGGGTGTAGAAACACTTCATTTTATTGGCGGAATACAGAGAAATATTAGATTTTAGAAGAATCTCTTTTACCGATTATGGAAAATCACTTGACATCAGGGCAAGATTTTGTCTTCAAGCAAGACGGCACAGGGTGTCATATATCGAAAAGAGCTTTTAAATGAATGAAAGACTACGGAATACCAGTTTTCGGATAGGTTTCGATTTATCTCCAATTGAAACTTTGATTTGAAACAAAAATGTCAAGAAATATGGGGGAGCTTACTCCATACAATAGTACACATTTATAAAAAGAAGTCTTACCTCTTGCTCTTAAAAACTAAAGCAATTCCTTCAAGAAATATGTATAAAAAAAGCAAAAGAAAAGGTATTGCTTCGAGAGATTGCTGTAAAGTAAAAGGTTTTACATTTTCATATTTTAAAAAAGAAGCATTTGCTCAACAACTGAAGGGTTTACTTCAAAAAAAAAGGAATCTAGGTGCACAACAACTTTTTCCGCTCCTCTCAATGGTTGCTTAGACATCGTACTGCTTATATTTACATTGGGGGCTTGTATAAATGATGTCCCAGTGCTGTGTTTGTTATGGCTGATATGGCATTTACGTACAAGATAATATTACAAAGCCAGACGTACGCCATATGATATATCAGATTTCAAAATGTTATTTAGATTTTAGGAAGAAAATGAGGTAGTGTTTGCGTATCACTTTCTTCGAGCAGATCCTCAAACTCGTGAAGTAGCCTTGTCACCTGTACAGAAAATAAAAGAATTTCTGCATTATTGTGCGAACTCTGGATTCCAGAGCGGAATTGCTGAAGAATTGGGATGTACGCAGGCTACAGTACCCAGAATATGTCATGAGGTTCTTGAGCGGGTTGTGCAACAGGCCAGCGTATGGATTCGGTTCCCAAACACAGAAAATCAAATCATGCAGGTCAAGAAGTGGTTCATCAGGTTCCGTTTCCCAACAGTTATTGGGGTTATTGACTGCACACACATGCGTATACAAAAACCAGTCCAATTTGGAGACGATACGTAGATCGAAAAGGTTTTAGTAGCATTAATATGCAGGTCACATGCGACTACAATTGTGTTATATCTAGTGTAGATCCAAGTTGGCCAGGATCCGTTTATGATTGTGTGTGAAATTATGAAGAGAACAGGGCATACTATCCTATTAGGTGACAGTGGGTATGGTACAATGCCGTGTCTTATGCTCCCTAAGCTAACCCCGAACAGAGCGCGTTGTAATTGAGCATATATTATTGGGCAACTGAAACGGAAATTTCCCATCCTTCCTGAAGTATGGATGCAGAGTGAAATGTACCAATATTCCAAAAGTTATAATTGCATGTGCTGTGTTACACAACATAAGTAAGGAATTGGAAGATGCGGATTTTATAAAAGATGAAAAGGGAGAACAGGACTTGCGACATAAAGAGGACGAAAGTTTTCAGTTGTGTTTTGTTCTGTTTCATCGCTGTAATTTCAGATTTTTCGGGAATCGCCGGAAATGCTTGGACTCTTTCAGCTATAAACAACATCGCAGTAGTCACATTTTAAATTTATTAACATTCAACACTGCACACAAAAAATGGACGGATTAACTTCACTTCAGTACACTTGCGAAAAGTTTTAAAGTATGAAACAATAAAATAAACCGCTACTAGTTTGTCGAATCGCTAATCACTGTCCCGTTTGCTTTATTTGTCCGAAGCATTTCCTTGCAAGGAAAAGGTACACAAATTATAGCAAAACCTTTTACTTCTACCTTTTACATGAAAGTAATTGCTATATTTTTATAAATATGCAATAATGCCAAAAAGACTTTCAGATGTGCCAAGAAAAGGTGATGTTACCCAGTAGTAATCTATAATGTAGTTTTAATTTCAGTGTTTGTCATGTTTTGATTGATTTAGTTAATTACTTTAGTTGAATACTTAGGTTTCTTTGTTACCTTTTTTCTGTAGGTATAAGATTCTAATATGTTGAATTCATAAATAAAAAAAATGCATTCATACCTATACATTACCAGTATTTGTACTTTAGACTAGAATTTTTGAAAAATCTAACGTTGAGAAACAACAAGAAAAAAGATTGTCATGATTACTGCTCCCCCCTTTCTCCTTCGGGCGTGATGGAACGTTATCCATGATTTATCATTACCACCATCTTTAGGTGGCACACTATTGTTTTTCAAACTTGCCTCTACTTGTTTGGTAAATGAACAATGAAACCATTAAAAAAATAATGCAGATGTAACTTTTGTATAGTTAGTTACTTACTGCATATTCCACTAAGAATGGATTGATTTTCCAATAATTAACTGACGGACTTAATGATATTTTTTTCTTGCTCGTTTTCCTGCATGTGTCGTTTTCACATTAAAGTATCTTAATATTTTTTATTCGATTTACCAGTTTATCAACAATGAGTTCCACAGCTGGTTCGTTACTAAAACGCCTTTTTTCCACTAACAATAAGCGTAAGAATGATTTCAGTTTTTCAGAAAAGACATGTTATCACAATATCTTTTGCAAAGAAGGAAATTCATCCCATATTGTTGATTTGGAATCTAAAACTATGTCAAATCCACATTCGATGTACATTTCTCCTTTTACCTCACAGCAAAAGATACTATCGTCTGTAAACCGGATATTTTGAAATCAGCTGTAATTACTCCTATATATAAAAAGGGGGATGATAAAACACCCTCGAATTACCGAACTGTGGCATTGACTTCTTGTATTGCAAAGATTCTCGAATATTGTATGTTGGAGAGACTGAACAATTTTCTGTCGAAGAATGACATTCTGACAGAATTTCAAGACGGCTTTACAAAGAGATAGTCGATAACCACTGCTCTAATCAATTTTTATAACACTGTCCTAGAAGAGCATATCGAAAGCAGAAAACCTGTTGTGGGAATTTTCTGTGACTTGCAAAAAGCTTTTGATTGCATACAGTATGACAATCTCATCAATTAGCTAGAGAGTTATGGCATTAGAGGTATAGTTGCAGATTGGTTTGTTTCCTATTTGTATGACCGCATTCAATACGATGATTAGACACATCAAGCCTTCAAATTGAGACCGCTAAATCTCATTTGTTGCCGGTTGTGATGGGCATTCCACAGGGTTCCGTGTTGGGGCCTGTACTGTTTAATTTGTATGCCAACGATATTGTGCTTTTTCTGCCAGATATTTACCTAGCTATGTATGCCGATGACATCTCCATGCTGACAATGAATGATTAGCAGGAATTTATTACAAATACTCTACTCCGGACTCTAACGGAATGGTTAGCGAAAAATAAGTTGTCTTTAAGCTTAGAGAAAACGAAATGTATGATTTTTCATACCGGACATAGGTGAACAGATATCACGAACATTCCTTTGAATGGTGTAAATTTGCAGGAGGCCAAATCTGTGAGATTTCTTGGCTTAACATTGGAGGCTGGTTTGTTATGGAATGAGCATTGTCAGACTTTAGCTAATATATTATCGAGTAAGTGTTACTTTTTTCGTTGTCTGAGATCACTGGTGACTGTAGAATGCATGCTGACACTATACCACGCTGAGGTTCAGTCGAGGATACAGTATGGTATCTTACTCTGGGGTACATCGGTTGCATCTAAGAGAGTGTTTCTGGCACAGAAAATCGTTTTAAGATCAATTGTGGGGGCTGATTTCATGCACCTGCTTTTGGTTGGGCGCTTGGTTGTTTTCTTGTCAAATCAAAAAGAAAACTTGTCTTCAATGAAGCTATAAAAATTATGCTACTTTGAGAGTTAGCAGATAAACTTAGTTAGTTGGAACTTAGTAGTCGCGGTAAGTTTTTGAATACTACTAGAAACCAAACTGTGTTGCCATACAAGCTTTTAATTTTATTATTTTTGTTACCTATTGTACCATTCATCGCTGCTTCATTGTTCATTTAGATGCAGGTGCTAGGAAATCAGGTCAATCAGGGAGTTAGTTTTAGTTAGCTGCAATTAATAATATTGCACCAAAACTTGTCCTTGCTCATTTAGTTTTTTCTTGGCTATGATACAAAGTGACACATATGGTTCATAAATCTAATTTTAGACGAATAGGTTCAAGGAATTATTTTAGGCTTTATTCCCTCAAATTGTTTTTCCAGAAGAAATGACAAGACGCACATATAGCGTTTGCTTTTTCTGCGAGGAAGTTTTGCAAATAAGTTTCTGAACCATTGTGGTACTGAATTACTTTAGTTTAGTAGAGGAACCTAGCTGTGTTTTCAATGGCGCAGCTGCTACTTAAGATAGTTTTTTATCTTTCAATGAATATTATCACAGCCATCTTGTTTTGGTTTCATATTAAGGTTGTCACAAAGACATTAAAATCGGATTCAATTCAGGGCATGTTTAGTTAGCCTGCCATACTTACCTGGTAGGTAACACCCTATCATGATGACACAATTGTTGTTGCTAGACTCCAATACGTTTTCGACCATTGAGTAGCATCTTCTGACAATTCTCCTAATGCCAATACACTATGTGTAGTATACATACATAAATGTCTATACGCAAACGGTACAACCATATTTTTCTGGTACGATTCTGATACGAGGTCTTCGGTTTTCTAGTTTCAAATCGTGTTAGATGTTCTGCGACTATTTCTATTGTTCTCGGTATAAACAATGCTAGGAGTATACCAACAATTCTTCACAAGAAAATCAATTTACCATTAAGCGATTTTATTTCTTTTAAGGTTTTATTCGATTCAAGTTAAGAAAAAATCAAAGCATCTTTATAGCAGCTATAACCCCGAGGAAAAAAAACATACATAAATATTTTTCGCACTTGCGTGAAGGTAAGTATTCCTCAGGGCATAATAACGCGTAAAGGCACTGAAAACCGCAAACGACCAGAATTCCAGAAGATATTTTATTCTTATTGGGAATTCCTTGTGGGTTGACTAATCTAATCCATCCTACGTGAACCTTTTTCATCTGACTTTCATCGGTTGCTCTTTTTCGTGTATTGCTCTTATTTGTATTCGATTTACGAGTATGTGACGCTAAAATGTAGGTAGGTACGGACAGCCGTATGATAATGTTGTTTGTACGCAATTACAGCGTGGCGAAGTAACTAGATTTTGAATTATTAAATTTGCAATACGCGGTGTTTTACCAACCATTAAAAGTACTTCACTAAACTGAGTTATATGTCACACGATGCAGTAACATGCTTGCGTGTAATAGTAAAAGAGATATTACTACGTTTTAATATATTGCAATAAAAGCTTTAAACGAATTGAATTAATTTTGAATGGAATTGTATTGTAAAATGTATTGGATATTATTTGAATTTTGATGGTGCTCTTTTTTATGGGTTTATACCTCGGCTAGTAAGCTAGTTAATTTTCCTTTTCCCTCTTATCTCAGCGTTTCATGTGAGTCCAATAGAGGGCGTTATTTAATAAAATACGATTAGGGCTACTTTTCCTTAAATAAAATTTCAGAAACGAGCTAAAGGTAACGTAAAGTACAATTTTTAATGAATTATTGATTTAGTAAAAGAATTTGTTTAATTATTTAAAACTAAAATTACTTTCGGAAACTACTACAGTAAAACCTGTGTTAACGGACACCTGTATATATCGGCCACCTGTGATAACGGCCAGCTTTAACATTGCAAAAATCTACAATACGAGTATTTCCATATATACAAACCTTGCAATAACGGCCGCCTTTACAAAGCGGCCACGGCCAGACGATCCCAATATTTTATGGCATAAAAGCAATAAAATTTACCTCCCAATAACGGACGTCGTCGTATCGAAAATTTTAAAACTCACGTATTTGTTGTTCAGTCTAAAAAGGTGACAGAATTTACTTGTAAGGGTTTATTGTTAATTATAATGAAACACGATAGAATTATTTTACAACAGCAGCTGATTGTAGCAGTTTCCGAAAACGCCTGTTCATTCGATCAGTTTAAGTTTATCGTTCTGTTCATGAAGTGTTTGAATATGTCGCTCAAAAGAAAACGTTCGTCACTGAAAGACAAAATTGATATTATATATATCGAGGAGAGTGACAAGTATAATTTAAGTTTGCGGAAGTTAGAAGAAAATTCGGATTTGGACAAACTCAAATTAACAATATCGTAACAAGCAAAAGTTATATTAAAAGGATGTATGAAGAAGGTATTAATTTGAACCAGAAACGGAAATTCCCTAAAACGGATGGAGTAGCAGTGGTACAAGTTGTGTATAAGTGGTTCTGCATTGCTAGAATAAAAACATTCCCATATCTGGATCATTGATTAAACAAAAGGCGCTAGAGATACCAAGAAATTTAAGCATTGAGAATTTTGCTGCTTCAAATGGTTGGCTAGAATGTTTCGGTCGAAGACACAATATCACTTTTAAATCAATTTGTGGTGAGTCCGCTGATGTAAATTTGGAAGATGTAGAAGCATGGAAAATTAAATTACCAAAAATGTTAAAGTATTATGCCCCGAAGCGTATATTTAATGTTGACCAAACAGGTCTGTATTATTGCGCCATGCCAAATAAATCTTTTGCATTAAAATACGATAAATGCAATGGCAAAAAATTAGCAAAACAACGGTTAACTATTTTATTCTGCATAAATATGGAAGGCGACAAAGCCCATCGCAAAAACCCTTTAGTTATTGGAAAAAGTACAAATCCTCGGTGTTTTAAGAGAAATCATATCGAAAAATTACGTTTAGAGTGGGTACATACCAAAAAGGCTTGGATGACATTCAGACCTTGGTAGTATTTCAAATACCTACTAATTCGATTACGATTTAAATACTTTGGTTAATCGAATTACTTTATTTTAAATCACTTTGTATTATGTTAATTGTGATTTGTGATTGCAAATACTTTCGAAAAGTAATTGTAATTATGATTTGTTTTTAACGCTATCTCAGGATCTAAATACTGCTTCCAGTATTTCAATTATTTTTTGATAATTTAATTCATTTTTAGTAATCGAATTATTCTTAGGTAATTGAATTAAACCTATCGGGATATACTTTTGTATTCCGTAATTATTACTTTTGTTTTTGTATTTCACTTTTGTTTATAATAAACTCAATATTTAATAATTATTTGTGTGTTTAACATTTTATTACCTAATAGCAGAGACTACCGCATTTAACCGGTACATCAATTTATACATATTTAACTATCAGATAAAGTTAGCAGTGAATGAATACTGATATTTTAAAATAATTTGCACAATAATGACCTAATCTAAACTCATTTTCATTGATAACTTTATTCCGACACTCAATGATAAAGACTATTCCTTCTGGATAGGTCTTCTGTAAATCAAGGGCAAACAAACTTTTTTTTTCTCTTGGGAGAGAAACAAAAAACGGTAGCCACTTCAAACATCATCCATGTGGTTTTGGAGACGTAAATATCAAAGGAATTGGCTCTACCATTAAATGCCGTAAGGTTATCAAATTACAACAAATATACTAACCCAAATATAAAGCTTATCTTCATGTCTAACTGTCAATATTTGAATTATTTTACAGTAATTTAAAAACTTTTGAGTAATTGAATTAGTGCGATAATTGAATTACATTTGAGTAATTAAATTACTTTTGAGGATTTGAATTACTTTTTAGTATTTGAATTACTATTAAGTATTTTAATTATCTGTTAAATGATTTAAAATCGTGATTTGTCAAAGTATTTGGTACATAATTGGTAATGGGTATTTGGTAATCTAATTCATAATTATGGTTCAGAAAGTAATCGATATTTGAAATCATTTGGAAATTGACCAGTATTTGGTATTTGTGATTTCAATTACTTTCAGTGAGTAATTGTACCAGGTCTGATGACATTAGATCTTATGACAAAATGTATACACATTTAGTTCACTTATATACATATGTGTCTCTGTATTCTCTATTTTAAGTTTAAATAAAATCATTTAAAATAATGTCGAAATGAATTTTATTTCTAAAAGAAAAATAATAACTATCATGTGAAAATATTTGCTTAGAATTTGGCGTGAGTAATATCCATAACGCATCCGTCTTTTGCAGTCACCTTTGAATAACGGCCAACAATTTTGATAAAAAAATCAAAATTGTTGGCCGTTATTCAAGTTATTCAGTGGCCGCTAGTCACAGGTTTTACTGTATATCGGTTACTATTATTTCTATTCAGTGGTGTCGGTGAGGAGGTTCCTTCTTGAGGTCTAGAGTTCCAGACAGGGCCGGGAAATGTGAGGACTGGAGGTCGTTTTATTCTTAAAAGAGAATTTAATTTATTATTTTTGGTGTAAAATCTTCATCGAAGTGAGAGGTGTTTCCAATCGCTTTAAATTATTTATTTTATTGGTATTTAGGAAGATCTATTTCAATTTTGGATAGTTGTTTGTATTTTAGTAGGCAAATTTGCGTCTGTACGCTTCGATAGCTAAATGGATACTACCCGTAGGTATGTTGTTTTTTTTTCTTGATAGAGTCTTCTGAGGATTAAATTCCGTTTAACCTACTCGGAAATGTGACATTGAAAATTAAATCGGATTGTCAACTGATCCAATCTCAGAAATTTTTTGTTGGATATCTGAGAAGTGCGGTTGACGTTGGATCGGGACAGAAATTATGTTGGTTGGATGTGAGATCATGTTATTGATGAAGATATAGTAAATTGGAGTCGGTTTCTGAAGTTTGATTAATGTCATTGCTTAATTAGTCATGCCTACGTGAGTCGTGTCGTTACATTTAATGTGGCATTTCTATAATATCATTTACTATGCCCGTTTATACTATACACTACCGTAAACTATATAGGTTTACAATTTTCTTAAACTAGTAAAATGTTTGTTTTAGCTTGATCTTCTCTAATGCGCATTTTTGTCAATTTGGTGTTTAACATTTTAAAAGTCACTTTTGACGTTTGTGGTTATGATTTGTCTATATGTATAACCTTATCTTATGTTGCTGATACTCTTTTTCACTTCTAAGTCAATTATAACACTTTTAATTCAATTAGAAATCAATTTATTCCAGAACCTTTACAAATTAGGTTTTCGTTACACAACTTCTTCAGTGGAATAAAATTGACATTTAATTCGTGTCAATTAATAAAAAACTAGCCGTGCCTATCAACAAAATTATCTACAAACAAAGAAATTCAGTGATATATAAGATTATGTTTACAATATCGTGGACCAATTAAGATATTTTTTAAATGTAACTTTATCATAAAAATCCTTATGTCACTGTATTTCTTGTCAAGCTCTAACAATTCTGTTCAAGGACTAGGAACAAACATGGCAAAAAACCTAGTGAAGAGCTTAAATTGATAAAATTCAGCCGT
>SMLS01043435.1:0-47861 GCA_004785975.1 Popillia japonica | reverse complement strand
CTATGTTGCTGTCCTATATATAGCAATAAATTATACTAAAATGCAGTGTATTTATACTTATAAATACTATAAATTTTTCTCCGTGTAATAAAAGAATTAAATTTGTGGTTTTTATTTATAGCGTTCTTCGTCAATTTACTATGCCCAATTATTAATAAGTAGGTAAGACAGAAAATAGTAAGTGCTATTACGTCATCAATCTCTTTTAACTTTTAGATTTTGAGATAATTGCTTAACGCATTATGGAAATTTAGAAATCAATAGTCACTAAAGTAGCGATTGTTCTACAATTTCATCAAAAGGAGAAGTTTTAACTTTTTTTTCGCTTAATTTGCGCAAGTATTTAACGTAACTTTCATCCATAATGTGTGCTGAGATGTTCTCTAACTATACAAACTGAAAAATTGAAAAGGAGTTTAACTATTTTCGTAATTTTTAAGTTTGAGTAAGAGTAAGTAGTGAACCTAACGAAAAAAACAAAACAAACACAATATCTCGAAATCGGGTGACTTTTGGATAAGGCAAATTGGGCTATATCTATCACAAATGATCTCTACTAACACGCTGTAAAGTATGACCGTTTTATTACCAAACACTCTGTATAACGAAAGCAATTTCGAGACATAGCTGCAGTAACAAGAGCGTTATTCGAATCGAGGAAATTTTCCCAATATAATTCTCGTCATGGTAAACACAAATAGCCACTCAAAAGAATATACCAAGAAAAAAAATAAGAATAAAGTATCAATCGGCGATATATTGCTAGTAGGTGCCTCTAGGATATTCCACAAAGACATTGGCGTTGTAGTATCATTTTTCACCCATACTAGTTGTTGACAATTACTACATATAGCTTCCTCGCCTTTCTATTAAAATTGTTAGAGGAATATCATCTTCGCTATCACTTTCATTATTTTCATATATGTACTAATACTTTAGCCTCAGCCCGTAACTGATCAGCTGGTAAATTATTTATCGAAATATGTTTATGTTGCCGTTGTTCATCAGTATTTTCATTATTACCATTGTCATGTGGTAGAATAACGATATCGTTAGGCATATCTGCATCCAGATTGGAATTGAATTGCTAAGGTGTTACGACTAGCCACTGTACCTTATAAAGGACAATCGTATATTCATGTAATTTATTCAAAAATTTGAACATAACCGCCATATATTACACTTCAAGCATAAAATTTAATATTTCTTTGTAAAAATAAACAGTTCCTTTAGCGTCTGTATTAATCATAATTATTTATTTTCTTACCTTCTATTATCCATGTCAATACTTGTGAGAAAATCTTAAATACGATAAAATATTTTAGCAAATTTAATACAAATATTTTATAGCTACCACATTTTTTTTAAATTATGTGTTCACAACGTTATTTTGTATACGTCATCTCTTAACTTAACGGAAAATTTATATAAATAGGAAGTTACGCAAGTGTCTTAAACACACAGCGGCAATATTTGGGATATTAAAATTAAAAGTCCACATAAAGATACTTGCCAAACGTGTGACTAAATTGAATATGCTTATTAAAGTTACTAAAGACCACGAAACAGAAAAACCAACTAAAATAGAGCTTACCAAGCATCAAGAAGAACCCAAAGATGCTTATGAGTCGAAAATACGAGATAAAAAATTGGAAACTGAAGATAAAACTAAATTAACATACACCTTTAATTTGCAACAATGTCTGCCAACTCCCGAGATAGTTACTTCTGTTACATTTTATAAACGACAACTTTGGGCGTTCAATATTATTCTTCATAGATGATAGCTCTTCATTTAATATGATGTGGCACGAAACCATCTCAGGGGGTGGAGCAAATAATATAGCGTCTTGTTTGTTTATACATTTTACAGAGACCATATCACCTGAAGGTGAACATATAATTTATGTGTATTCTGACACGTATTCTGGTCAAAATAAAAACTGGCATGTTACGGTAATGTTTAGCATGTTGTTACAAAAATTGAAGAAAGTTAAATACATAGATCACAAATTTCTCATACCAGGTCATATACACATGGAATCTGATTGGGATCACTCAGTAATAGAAAAAAAGAAAGCAAAATATGCCTATAGACCATCCACGTGAGTGGTACCAGTTGGTCCGTTTATTTGGTAAATCAAAACTATTCAATGTGACAGAAATGATAAAATATGATTTTTAGATTTTGCAAGTGTTCTAAAAATTACCTTTCAGAAAAAAACGGGCATAAAGTTAATTTGACATAACATAAGATGGCTTAGGTACACTAAAGATTTGGGAGAAATTTTATACAAGGAGGACCTCGATCCAAGAGTGGAATTTAGAACCATATGTATTAAAAGAAGAGGTTTCCGGAAAAACACAGTAATATCGCCACTTCCTCACTCGAAATCTCCAAATCCAATCACTGCAGAGAAAAAGAAAAACTTGATGGAATTGTTGCCCTACATAAGCGTTTTATTCATGATTTTTACAAAAATTTGAATGTGCAAGATCCGCTGCTAGATATATATTATACTACTTTTCCCGCGCATCAGCCAATTAGTAGAAAATCAACTCAATACTTCCAAACTCTGCATAGTATACTGTAATTAAGAATTGCTGATTAAGTGAATATTGAAGCATTTATTTGCTGGAAACACTTTCACTCGTTCGATAATCCCATAATACCAAATTAGGAATATTAGTGGAAAAAACTCAGATGATCTCCAAAAAATTGTCGTAAATAACAAATAGATTGCAGAATCGTGTTAGAAGTGGTACCATCTTGTTGGAAATGCCTCTGTTGCAGCTCGTCTTATTGTTAGTGAAGTTGGTTTATGAACGGTTCTAAGATATTGCCTCAATACTTCTGGGCATTGCTGGTTCCTCCAAAGATTTTGACTATGTGGTAAAGACTAATCCATACCCTAACTTTCTGGGGATGTAACGGAAACTCTCAAAATACGTGAAGGTCTTCAACACTTCATATTCTCAATGTAACAATCGCTTGTTATGATCAGATTCATGATACGCCTGCATCTTATGAGAAAATAAAGAAATAACGCTCCTGAAAATTGTTCTGCATGTACCATGTGATACAGGAACTTGCTTTATGACTCTTCGCAAAGATGTTCTTGGAGCTCCTTTAATCCCCCCACATTTATGTGTTACACTTCCTGTTTCTCTGAACAATTGCGCACAATTCCGGACCACATTGTAAAAGTCAGCTTCCAAAAACACAAAAGCAGGACATTGTTGTCAAAATTTAACCAGACAAGCTACAGTACTGTATCTCCATTCCCCATTGGAATTAACCAAAAATAAAACCATAGCATTTGCGCCAATGATTATTTACTTATTTACTGACTTCGTCCAGGAGCACATATCTCTTTTCGTGTAGAGTTCTGTGAAGTCGAGTCTACCATATAAGTATTACCTTCTAGCATATACCCCGTCACTACTCTTTATTCTTGGCGGTTTTGGCAGTTACTTTTCTCATCATCACACACCTCGCAGGCCGCAAGTCGCAGGGAGCTAAATCGGCTGAATTTGGTGGCTGCGGAATGGTAGTCGTTATGTTTTTGGTGATAAACTCGCGGATAATGATAGTATTCATATTCATATTGTTCATATTCATTTATTTATTCGTAATAAAACCATTACAGAATATGTCATATAAAATTCTGTGTGTATAGGGCGCAATAGTGAATAATATTAACAAAATCAATACAGCTACATCTACAGCTATTTATTCAGCAACAGCGCATTAACTTTCTGTTTAAAGCGAGTTAATGGGAGATTGTTCAGCTCTTGTGGTAAAGCATTGTAAAGCTTGTCTCCCCAGTAGTCCACTGATCCCTGGGAACACACCACACGGTGGTATGGTATTCGGAATTTATGGCGTGTGCGGGTGGAGTAGTTATGTCATGTTCCATTTAGCGTAAACTTATGTTTGTTTTGATGGACATAGGTCACTACTGCCAAAATGTATGCTGATGGGAAAGTAAGTACCTATTTGTTCTTTCTTGAAGTACGTTCTACAACTAACACCGAACTCCAGGTCACAAAGAAACCTAATTGCCTTTTTTATAGCACAAAAATTCTGTGTGCTTCTTCCGTCGAGCCCCAGAGTAATAAACCGTAGCACATATGTGAATGAAAATTAG
The DNA here is from genome assembly GCA_004785975.1 of Popillia japonica. Taxonomy (NCBI): domain Eukaryota; kingdom Metazoa; phylum Arthropoda; class Insecta; order Coleoptera; family Scarabaeidae; genus Popillia; species Popillia japonica. The sequence goes on along the minus strand of SMLS01043435.1, from coordinate 43,710 downwards.
CGATGCGCTATGTGTTGCAACATGTTTTAGTCGTTTTATGGCAAATAAAGCTTTTTTGCCAGACTTTCAATGTGCTGTCTCCATTTCATATTTTCGTCCATAACTACTCCCATAAAGACTGCAGTTGGCGACGGACGTACAGGTTTTGTTGTTATTACCATCTGCTGTGTTTTATTGTCATTTGTTTGCAACCTATTTGCGGAAAACCATTGTTCAGCCGCGTCAATTGCTTTTTCAGACTTTTGACGAAGGAGTTCTTTGTCTTTAGCTCGAACAACCATAGAAGTGTCATCGGTGTATATACCTACATACGTTAGCTGGCAGGTCGTTGATATAAAGTATAAAGAGTAGAGTGCCAAGAATAGAACCTTGTGGGACCCCGCACTGTATTCCCAAGGGTTGGGACTGTTTCTGGCTAAATTCCGTCAATTGCATTCGGTCGGTTAGATAGAATCTTAGTTGCTGCAGGGGAATGCTTCTTATTCCGTAGTAATCTAGTTTCTCGAGTAGAATATCATGATTGACCGAGTCGAAGGCTTTACTTAAATCCAGCATGATCAGCTCCGCATACTCACCGGAGTCGAAAACTTCGTAGATATCTTCAACCATACTTAATACCCCTTAGGTGGTAGAGCGTCCTTTTTTGTAGCAATGTTGACTAATTGTAAAGTATTTGTTCTTCTCGATATAATTAGCAAATATTGACGCTATTGCATATTTAAATACTTTCGAAGCAGCAGGTAACACGCTTATTGGTCGATAGTTTCCACAGCTGTCAGGATCACGTTTTTTGTAAATATGTACATAGGAAGTATTCCACCGACTTTTAGTGGACTTGGAAAAATTCCCTGTTCCAAGCATTTGTTGATGATAGCAGCTAAAGGCACACATATGTATCTCTCTGGGGAATTCTTTTAAAAGGTGAGTGGAAATATCATACACGTCCTTCGTATGTTTTGCTTTTATCTGTTTTAGGATTTGTCCTACTTCTGCGAGTGTAATCGGAATTAGATAAAAGGAAGATGTATTTGCCACTTTGTAATTAGCGAGTAATGTTTGTGAGGAGTGTACGTGTGTGCGATTGACTAAGTTATTATAAATTTTTTGTCCTACTTCTGCAAAATACTCGGTTAAGTTTTGAGCAGTTAATGAAGTTGTATGTCGTGCCTCGGTCCATATCAGTTTGATTTCCTCATTTATCACTTTCCACACTGCCCTGGTTTTGTTTTCAGACTCTTGGATTTTTTCAGTGTTTGCTGCTTGTTTGCTTTGAGTTACTTTCTTCAGATAAGTTCTTTTCAGAATTCGGTATTCGCTATAGTGAGTTGGGTTCTGCGTGATCTTTGCTACGGACGCCCATGCATTTGCGCATTTCTGAACCTTCATTTCCTTTTTAAGAGAATTACCTCACCCAAATCCCTTATAACGCCCAAATAATACTCCTTGTTCACTGTCTAAGTATCTAGCAGAAATTCATGATGCACAACTCCGTTCTAATCAATGAAAACCGTAAGCATCACCTTCGTTTTCGACTGAAAACGTACGTGTTTTTCAGTCGTGGGTCATTGGGTGCTCGCCACTCGCTCGTCTGAAGTCTGTATTGCGTGTCCTACGCATAAACCCACGTTCCGTTTCCAGTAATTATGCCTTTGATGAATGTTCGGTCGGATTCAGCCTTGGAAATCGTATCTTTGGCGGTATCGACACCGACTCTTGTTTTGCATGAATTTCAAGTCTTTTGGCACTAACTTTGCCGCAGCACGGCGCGAACCCAAATCATTAACTATAATCTATGAACGGACCCATAAGCAATATTCAAGTTATCTGTCAGTTCTCTGATTGTTATTTTTTTTTATGGTTTTCAGTCACCATTTCTTCCACTTTATCGACTTAATTATTATTAAACCGTTGTTTTTGTTAGAGTATCATTGCCGAAACACTTTTCCAACATTTCCAAAGTCTTTACACCATCGAATCCGTCTTTAACGCAAAATTTAATACGCACTCGCTGTTGCAAATTTAATTCCATTGCAAAAATCGAAACATGCACAAAACCAGATGTACTCGACATTGCGTCACTTTCACAAATGTCAATCTAGAATGCTGAAATTTGGCGAAATTACTACTGACATATCGCGTGTCCGTAAATGTTTGAAGCTGACGTCTGTCAAAATGTATGCAATATCTATGCTTAAAGTTTACCACCCTGAGAATGTCAGTTGGTTTATTCCTCTATGGCCACAGCCGCACGTCTGTATTTTGGTTGGGTTTTAGTATAGGTTTTCTGTTCAATTTTCGACTTCGTTTTAGCTTTTCTTTGTATTGTTTATTAGCAATAAACGTTTCCAAAAGGAAGCATATTGTGTTTGATATTAAAATACAACTTTAATAATTATGCTTAAAGTAAATACCGCGTGGGACGCTAATGACAATTCTTGCGATTGAAATCAAATGTAGTGTTACAAACTTAATCAAAATTTGACAGTAACTGTCAGCTTCAAACATTTATGGACACGCTGTATGTAGCAACCCACAACAAAAAAATAGAAGCAAATCGGTTGACTGAGAGCGCCATACGGTGGTGATTCCGCGAACTTTTTAATCAAGGTAGTATATTGTCTTCTGACATATACCCCGTCACTAATCCTTATTCTGGGCGGTTTTGGCAATCACCTTCCTCATGATCACACACCTTCCTGTTCTACTACTCTTCTTACCTGATCATTCCAAGACAACCTGGATCTCCATTTCTTTTTTCTTCCTATCGCTCTTGCTTTGTACATCATCTTGTATAATCTGTTTGCAACCATTCTTAGAGCAAGTCCCCTCCTTCTTTTTTATTTTAGTTAGTAACCCCATTTAATCTATTTCGGTGTCTCTCTCTCGTAGTCCAAGATCCAAAAGTTGGTATAGGTTTAACGATCATTTGTACCATTTCTATTTTTGCTATTTTTGGTACATCTTTTTTTCCCAGAGAATTGCGCTTGCATAGCGATAAGCTAATAGTTTCTCCATTCTCTACCTTTTGATTAATCTCATTCTCAGCTTTACTCAGCTTATTGTTGCCCTGAATTTTATCACTTGTTCTTTTTGTTGTCCGTCGATCCTAATGTCATCATTTTTCTTCTTCTGCCCCACCACCATAATGTTTGTTTTGTCACTATTGATTTTCATATTTATCTTTCTTAATCTTTTATTAAAGAGATCAATGTTGTTTTGCAACTTCATTGCGGAGTTTCCTTTATAGCTCCATCATCTTATTGAATCCCTCTTTATGCATTCCATCAATTATGCATGTCTTCTTCTCAGGACGTCCCACGTGTTTTCTTCTTATTTGGTGAAACACACTCTTTCCGGTCCCCACAGCTTTCCCATGCACTTGTTTTATTGTAAATATTTTGCCTTTCATACTACAAGCCAGCTTTCGAAAAGGTGGTTTTTTCGAAAGGTGGCTTGTGAATCTTCCAGTATTGGTTCTATCTTTTGGAGCAGTTTTTTTTGAGACATCTAGTATAGATCTTTCCTGCCGTAGGTACTCCTTAATGTCAACCACCTAAAATTGCTGGCACCACTTTGCCTGTTCCCCGGGCCATTGGTGTTTCTTTCTTTCTTGCTATTAGGGTTAGCAAATCCAACTTATCCTTCTATTCTGCCATTTCTCTTCTATTGGGGATGTGAGTTTTGTTGGTGTAAGTCTGGGTCTATGAGGATTCCTTCTAGTAGAAAATTCGTTTTGGAATAATTTATTTGTTTAGCATGCTCTAGAATATCTTTCGATTCTCTTTGTATCCATTCACTACTTATTTCCAAAGTTTATCCATGTCTTCTGCTCACTTTTTTTATCAGTACCTTTGCGACCTATCGTTTTCCTTCATGTCTCTTCTTGTTAGATATTTTTCCATGTTCTCCTTTTCTCTTTCTCCGTTCACCACACCATTTTTTTCACTTTCTGGTCTCCTACTCTCCTTGTGTCACAAGCATCTTTTGCAGATTGCGCTATTCTCCTTTAAAGTGTTGCCACATCGTTTCAATGTTGTGTTGGTTTCCTGTCGTAATTTGCCGTTTTGTTGTGTTCGAATTTTGTGTTTTACAATTTAGTTTTATGTTTTCACCAACCACAATGCACCCACCTCATTATACAGAATATCTACCTTCATTGTAGCAATTTAGAGCAAACTATCTAAATAAGCTACGAACTTCAGGAACAAATTGAATTATAATAAATCGCTCTCTCATGACCGGCGTGACACATATAAGCACAGAATCACGTACAACTGGACGTTCCCGTATAAATTTGCATTTACCGAAAATGTTTACAACGAAGCCGAAACGTCGAGGGTAACAGTAAACACGGGCAATTCTCGTGGAAATCCCTGCAATCCCTTTTCCCGTTGTGCATGCGTGAAAATCATTTGTTGTCTAGTAATGTTAACGTTAACGCTGTACCCGTACGTCGGCTGGCTGACCGGTCCGTTCCGCCGCTATATCTGCATTACAGAAAACGTTTAATTTCGAATTAAAAACATTGAATGTTTTTAAAAGCGTCGCCTCGCTCGCGGCGTACGATAATGTATATTGGCTGGATGTGGTAGCGGATAGGGAGGATTTAATTTCGTTAATGTGTTTGTGATGCGTCAGTTGACAATTATAAAATTAATTAATTAATTTTATAGAGACAACATACATTAAATAATGTAAATATTTGTCATAAATACCGAGTTTACATTTTATGGGAAATGAAGCCAGTTGACTCGGATAATCTCTGATAATGTGGCAACGCACGCGAACGACAAGGGGACGGCCACACCCACCATTCTATTTAAAACGCTTTTCGTCACACACTAACTCAAAGCAGAAACAAACTGCACCGGCAGTGTTCTAAAATTGAGCAAAAACTGTAACAACATTTTGTTTGGAAACTATGCAATTTATGTACGGTTAAAACAAAAAAAATCGTGCTATATAAACCTTTTAAATCGGATTGCTAGATACCTAAACAGATTTTTCCATTTTGTATGCAATAAAAGCTGATACGTTCTAATCCATTAGCTCTAGTAAATATACAATTTCCACGAACCAATGAACCTTTGTTCAAAATCATGCTCTCCTCCCTGCAAACAGAATCAGATAAAACAACAATCCTTCCCGAACTTTTTGATTACTCCCCGAATTTATACAAATCGTACTTTTTAATTCACAGAAGTATGAGTGCAAGTAAGATTTCATTTGCCTGGGGAACAATTGAAAGGATCACTATCTGCGAGCAACGCCGTGTGATCCTAGAGAATCCACTTCAAGGGATCCCGCGGCTAATTCGCAAAATCGATTTCATTCCACAACCAGATTAGTGCACGGCAAAGCCCCGCACAGAACGTTCGGTATAAAGAAAATCTCAGTTCCAGTCATTTTTACGTTATCACAGCGTTAAATAGGGTTAATTTTACAGCGGATTGGGATTTCCAAAGAGTGAAGTTCCCAACTTTCCATGCTGCGGCCAGCGTTGATGATTAAAATCGAAGAAAAAAACGCGGATCAGAGTTTAAATTAAGTTTTGCGATACCGAATTTGATGAATGCTGCGTAGGCGATGTTACGGAATCTAGGAATCTGTAGCTAAAATATATAAATCGATGTTGTACGAGAATTAAGGAAAATATGCTTAGTGGCTTTTCTCTTTGATGTTTGATATTCAAAGACAACAACATTATTATCAGAGCATTTTCTACAATTTCTAATTCATCAAAATCGTAATAAAAGTTGCATGAAACAAGTTTGTTCGTTGGGTGTTTCAGTAGTGTGAATTGGCTTTTTTTTAGAGAGATATTTAGTTTAGGAAGTTGCATTTTTTGTTCAGAGATATAAAAATGGTTGTAAAAAGGATGGAATCCATCAAAATTAGCGTGGTGCCCTCAAACCTCCCAAAGCTTGATCAGGAGGTTCTACATACAAACATCAAAGTTGATACCAGCACTGTGAATCTAAGAGGTCCATGGATTCATTGGTTTCCATCCTTCGCTACTTCCTTCCATCTAATTATCCTTAATGCGTTTATATTTATGTTTTTCCACTTCCGTCCTTCACCTTCCCCTTGGCCGTCTTCTTCTCCTTTTTCCCCCAAATGTGCTTGCCATTATTATTTTTGGCATTCTTGATTCCACCATTCTTTCCATACGTCCCATCCATCTCAGCCTCAGCACCTCCACCACTCCCCACTATATCCTTCTCCATAAAGTTCACTCAGTTTGTGGTTTGTTCCTTTCTTTCTCTCTCTTCTTTCCAAACTTTTCACTCCCATATTGCTAGCCTTTATTGGTGCATCTTCTGTATTTCACAACCTTCCGTCTTTATTCTTTTAGTCTTTTTATTATTTTTCTTGTCTTCTTCTTGTCAATATATGAAAGTAAATCCTAGAAAAAAACCAGCGATCGAAAATTTTCTGACCAGTAAATAAATTTCGTTTGCTCATTCTAGTGAAGCCGCACTTTATAGTTTAGCTTAAGTTTATTGCAATAGTACCTCCGTAATCTGTTGCCCAATATAATGTCTTTCTATAATTTGAACGCCAAATTGTTTTTTATGATGTGAGGAATGGTTATTGATGGAATACAGAAAAATTCGTGATGATATGGATTTTGTATTTTCTAAACGTCGAAAAATATTTTTATATACAATAACTACAATTTGTGGACATTTAAGTTAGTACAACGCAGCATGGGGGTGTTTGTGGACTTGAGTAGAGCGTTTGATTGCGTATCGCATTCAATTCTACTATATAAACTAGATTACTACGGTGTTCGGGGAATTTCTATAAGTATTTTTGAGACATATTTGTCAGGTAGAACTCAAAACGTTTTTTATCAAGGAAAATTGAGCGGCGCGCTTAGTAACGAAAAAGGAGTACCACAGGGTAGTATATTGGGTCCTTTGTTATTTTTGATATACATCAATGATCCGCCAGCACTCTCACCTTATCGCACAATACTATTTGCAGACGATACAACATTTGTAACAGAATTAACAAAAGGTGAATGCTCTGATAGTCTTGCAAGCACGATAATGGCGACGGCTAATCAGTGGTTATAAGTTACAATTAAATATTGACAAAACAAACGTTATAAAATTTTCTAAAAATGTTAAAGATAATATGCAGCACACCAAATTTCTAGGTGTATATGTCGACTCAAAACTGAGCTGGAAGGTGCACATAGAGCAACTATGTTCAAAGTTATCTTCAATAACTTACGCCATCCGGCGAGTCCGGCAGACAGTGGGGGTGGATGCCGCTATTGCTACCTACTACGCTATGTTTCAAAGTATTTTAACATACGGTATTATCACTTGGGGAACAGCGCCTAATACAGATCAAGTATTTATCCTACAAAAGAGAGCTATACGTGCAATTGCGAATATCCCCCAAACCAAATCATGTGAAGCTTATTTTCAACAATTCAATATATTAACGTACCCGTTTGGTGATATTTTACAATTTAGTTTTCTTACATGAAAATAATTCGAAATTTAAAAAAAATATTGAATTTCATGATTACGACACCCGAAATGCATCGAATATAAGTATGCCATTGCATCGACTTGCCGCCACAGACCGAACCCTTCTTGGGATCAGATTATATAATAAATTGCCGAGTTCTCTGCGGACACTTCCAATTATACCATTTAAAAATAAACTAAAAAGTCATTTGATTCGAGGGTGCTACTATAAAATCTCTGATTTTAAAATGTAATAGTTTTATTTATTTATAGATTTTATTTATACATTGACATTATCTTTGTACGAATGTATATGTCTGTACGTATATGTGTGTTCAAAGACAAATATATTATTATTATTATGTTGTAATGGTTTGTTATGCAAAGCTTGTGAAATGGATAAATTAAATATACACTGCTCCAATAAATTAACGCACCACTAAGAAATTCTTGAGAAAGCAATAGTATATGACGGGATAGAGAAGTATATTCAATTCTTCGATCACTAACAACCATTAATACACAGCTTTGGATAATAACTTACTAAATTAGCCTTTACAAATTAAAAGATAGTGAAAATCAATCGAAAATGGAAAAAATCGAAAATCTTAATTAGCGATTTTTTAATAAAAACACCTTATTATCGAGTATTTTCTCCTCTGCTTCTAATAATGGCTTCACGTCAGTGGCTCATACTCAAAATAAACAAGCTTATGTCATTCTGTTCCAATCCATTCCATATTTCAGCAAGGCGGCGCCCCACCTCTTCCAGATTGTTGGCAGGGTTCGGATAACCTTGTAGGCGTCTACTAAGCATGTCCCAGTCATGCTGTATTGGATTAAGATCTGGACTTCTTGATGGCCGGTTCGTGGTGTTGATTCCATCAGCCTCAATATAATTTTGAACTATGCGACCACTATGCGGTCGCGCATGATCCTGCATTAATAGAAAATTTGGTCCGATATAACGCGCAAATGGCACAGTATACTCTTAGAGGATGTCCAATATGTACCGATCAGCATTCAGATTCCCATTATTTAATACTAGGAACTCCGTACGCGCTGTCAAAGATATGGCTCCCTAGACCATTACAGAACCTCCGCCAAATAATGTGGTATTCATAATGTTGCACTGAGCATATCGTTCATTTCGTCGCTTGTACAAACGAACACGTCTATCACAGTTATAAAGACAAAATCTGGATTCGTCTTTAAAGAGAACTTGTCACCAGTCCACCTGCAACGAATTCAGTATCGTTTACTATATGGTGCGTTAACTTGTTGGAGTAGGGTAACATGTACATTTTGACGAAAAAAAACGAATTGCTTAAACGTGGACGTAGGAGCATCATAAATAAGTCCAGATTAGGACGTCCGAGAAAACCTACCGCTAATAAAAAGAACACCACAAAGATCATAATTTTCTTGGCAATAATTGTTGATTGAATATTTGTGTGATAGTTACTACTATTAGATTACCAAAAGAATGTGTTGGGCATATCGTTCATGAACAATTGTATACCTATAAGAAAACTGCACAAAATCAGAATCACTACTACAGTACTGTCTGCACCTTTCTAAGCATATTTGCATTGAATTTTTGCGAAATTAGAATATAAAACTATCAAAACACCCAAGGATTCTCCAATACTGACAATTGCTGACACCACTATTTTAACAAATAACAAAACTAAGTCTACTGTGTTTGGTGATTCTCTTCCTATTAGCTTTATAGACCATCTCCAAAATGGCAAGACTATTGCAGGAAAATACTATACATCGGTCTTGAAGCAACTGACTAGAAATCTGCTTGTCTATAACCACCCACAAGGGATAGCTATTGAAGCCTAACCGTTTCCCTTTTTTTTAGAAAGAAAAATGCGTCATGGAACAATGTGCTAAGAAATGTTTGAAAACATGCTAGCAGAGCGCACGTATGTGAATTTTCTAAGACTGTCAACCACCACTAAAGATGCTCCTAAGGCTCTAAAGAGATTGGTCCTCGGTCCATAAACGCCAACCCCCACCCTTTTGCTAGTTTTGGATACGTCTGTATACCAGACACGGTATCCGTTTTCAAAGTTGGGTTCTTCATAGCTCCATTCCTCACGGCTAGGAAATAGCATCCTGAATAGTCGCTAGTTATGCAACTCGACAGTCATGCTGTCCGGTGGTTTGTTTAAGGATTGAACCTCTTCTCGGAGGTCATCTAGAAAGTGTCTGGTTAAGTCACCCTTTGAAATCGATGTGATATACTCAGCCGGTGGGCACTGACAACTGCAGTTCTCTTAATTATCAGGTGCAAAGGTGCTAATCCCAGTAATACCTAATCCTTGGGTGTCCGGTAAAGACACTTTCTTTAAAACGATGTGATATACTCAGCCGTTGGCGTTGGAGGCAGTTGCGTAAGACATACTAGTCGCTGCAGTTTCTGTAGCTTACTTTGTACTGTCTTTCCCTTGATTTACGCCCACCATACTAAGCTAGCGTAAGTGACTGTGTTTGGTGAATCTCTTCCAATTACCTTTATAGATCATCTCCAAAATGGCAAGACTATTGCAGGAAAATACTATACATCGGTCTTAAAGCAACTGACTAGAAATCTGCATATCTATAACCACCCACAAGGGATAACTATTGAAGCCCAACCGTTTTCTTTTTTTTTGGCAGAAAAATGCGTCATCGAACAATGTGCTAAGAAATGTTTGAAAAGACGCTACCAGAACGCACGTATATGAATTTTCTAAGACTGTCAACCACCACTAAAGATGCTTCTAGGGCTCTAGAGAGATTGGTCCTAGGTCCATGAACGCCAACCCCCACCCTTTTGCTAGTGTTAGATACGTCTGTATACCAGATACGGTATTCGTTTTCAAAGTTGGCTTCTCCATAGCTGCATTCCTCACGGCCAGAAAATTGCAGCCTGAATGCAATTTGACAGTCATGCTGTCCAGTGGCTTGTTTAAGGATTGAAGCTCTTCTCAGAGATCACCTAAAATCCTTAGAAGCCCGGCTAAGACCCTCTTTAAATCGATGCTATACATTCAACCCGTGGGCACTGAGAACTGCAGTTCTCTTAATTACCAGGTGCAGGGGTGCTATTCCCAGTAATACTTCCATTGTGGCGAAGAGAGAGCGCATCGCTCCTGTGCCAGTTTCTGTAGCTTTCTGACCGTGGGACACACAAACATTTGATATAACCAGTATATCATCACACCAAGTTCTTCCAAAAAGTGTCTGGCAAGACTAAAAAGCCATTCTAGCTTTTTGGAGAACTTAATGACGATGTAGATTCCTGTTTAGCTTCCAATCCCTAGATGTTTGGCTTCACTGGAGTAGTTTAGTTGTACACCATTTAGGAATACTGTGCCCATCGCGTACTTCCTTCTATTGATGAAGGGCAAACAACAGTTTTACTTGAGTTGATACAAAGTACTTCCTAGTAAGGAAGGACTTGCAGCTGATGGTGTTAAGGGCTTGTTGCATTAGGTTAGTAATAACCTTTCCCAATACAAGTTTTTCCCAACACATTGAGCAGATCGTCAATAACCAAGGACCACAACAAAGGTGATGGAACCCCTTCTTGGGGGCAGCCGGTTGATGTTGAGTCATAGCTGACAAGAAGACAACGGACCACCTAACCAGGGGGCTAGGAATCCGTCAGTGCTAAAAGATGAAGTGGTCATGGTGCACGCATACGGTTTTACAAAAGCAAGCACAAACCACATTACAAATTACTTGGGCACATTGTTATACACATTTACCCTTACTGACGAACGGACAAAGCTGAGGAGGCCTCTAATATTGAAAGGAGAGAGTTAGTTTAGTATGTTCAACATTTCTCCGATTAGCTTGTTTGCTAGTAACAGATTCTCCTATAAATCGGAGGAAACATTTAAATATAACATCGAAAATTGTTGAACCAAACTTTGCCAAAAATTGCCTTCAGAGGTACATACAAGATGTCATCGAAAGTCAAGTTTACGTTATGACGCAAATCATTAGCCCTAACACATAACAGGCTTTATCGTCAAAACAATTACTGTTGACAGTCCACAGTTATTCGGTTTTTATTATATAAGATCATTGTGTAGTATTATACGTAGAAGGCATGACTTAACTTATTTTTGAGTTTTAGATGTCTATTTGTGCAAAATTAGCTTCTAGACTTATGCATCCTGAGAATACCACTCTATTCTTGAGTGTCCCTAATGGATAGGATAAAGTAGTGAACAACGCTTGCTGCGGACGTAAATTGACAGGGCAGCGGAAAAATCACTCGAGAACGTCGTACCCGAACGGACAAATATTATCTTGCAGTTGCAAAAATTGAAGAACAGTCCCGGAAACAAATAGGACGCACCAAGCGAAAAATTCACATATTGGATTATCTTCTAGCAAGTTCTGGATTTGTTTTTGCTTCGTCGACGCTGCACCTTACAACATCTGTGTTTCTCTCTATAAGAAATCCGAGATGGGATTTCAAATATTCTCGAGATGTCTTCCTCTTATTTTAGTTATTTTTACTTGAGTAAACTATTTTAATCTATCGAAGCAAGGAGCGTAACAGAATCCATACACTACTCGGTATGATGTTTGTGTCTAAGTATCCGGTAGTTTGTATCTATATTCTTTTGAGGGAATATTGAAAATGCACGTTTGAGTTTTTCTTCATATGTATGTACTATAAAGGTATGACCCAGGCGCATCCACCAGAATTCCCCCGACAATATTTAATTAGTATTATTACTAAGTGATGCAACACAAACTTCAAATGATCCAATTTATGTAATACCGAAAGAGGGTTGAGGGACCAATAAAGAACATCTAATTCCTATTTAATTCAACAGCGTAGTATTAAATTTAACGGTTTACATATAATTCCCGACCTAGTTTAATAATAGTTGATAGACAACATTTAATACTTAGGTTTAATGGTGACGGTTGACCTTTAGAGACAGGTGAGATCCCGGGAATAGGATGCGAGACGAAGACGGCCGGAGCCCTCGAGGGCTTATTATACCGTAACCATTTCAGACGGCGGTGATTCAGATCGTAGAAACCAATAGCCGATAAAGTGTAGCATGCGGTATTATTGTCAGTTCGTGTCACGGCGAATTGAACTTTGATTAAGGCCTGGGGCTTGCTTTACTGCAGACAGCTCGAATCTTACTAGTCCCCTGATAGTAGCGTCAAATTGGGAAACTTTTCTTATATTTCAAATATTGTTTTAGGAGATACAAGCTTTTGATATAAATTCGTTCGTTGGAAATTTCATTTCACGTATGGAGGTATTTGCAAACGACACATTATTGACGGCTGCGCTTCGATGTTAACCTCGATAAGTCTCTGCTGTGTACGTTGTACGCCAGGCTCCTGCCAATTGTTCGGCATTATCATTACATTTACGTTCAAGTAATCCTATTCGAACTAATTTCATACACGGCAAGTTTTCACCTACATACGTTCGTAGCGCAAATGTCGATAGATGCCGTCGATTATTCAGGTTCATACAATTAGAATTGTTTTTCTATTAGCTTGGAAAACAATTTCGTTCTTGATAAAAGTATTTGCGTGATCGACAGCATTAGGGTTAATCGTTTCTAATTTAATACAATCGCTTGATGGCAAGTAGATTCTTCTTCTAATTCTTCTTCTAATAAAAATTGTTATATAATGTGTTCTATTTCTTACGCAACAGATATAGTTATTGATTATTACATACTACACCATTAGATTACAGTTTGGTATCTAATTTCTAGAATAAATCCTTTAATAAACGCAATAGCAGCAATAATAATTAAGAATCTATGCATCTATCCAATTATTGCCAAAAATTTCAGTTTTAAACCTAAAGAAAGTACAACCGAGATCAAGGAAAATAAAAATGAAAATCTGAGACTACATTTAAGCAGATCAGAAATGTATGTACTGGTGTCGTCACTTACTAACTTATGTATATCTGATGACCAAACTGTCATGTTTCTGTGTATTCCTCCATTGATGCTAAAGTTACTAGAAATGTCACCAAAAAATACCAGACTACTAGAGATTACTAGAGATATCACCAGAAGTTACTAGAAATATCACCAGAAATGTCAACAGAAGATACTAAAAGTTACTAGAAATGTCAGCAGAAGCTACTAGAAATGCCACTAGACGTTACCAGAAGTTACTACAAATGTCACCAGAAATCATTTCTAGCAACTTCTGGTGACATTTCTGGTAACTTCTGATTACATTTCTTGTAACTTCTGGTGACATTTCTAGTAACTTCTGGTGATTTCTGGTGACGTTTCTAGTAACTTGCTATTTTTAGTGCTTTGCAGTTGAGAGTTTCATATTTTTTTTGTAAGTATTCTTGCACCAGCGGAAAAATTCGAAAAAAAGAATTCGAAAATGTTGCAAATAGTTATTCTATCTATAATTCCAAAAATGGCAGATGGTCCAATTTTGAAGTGGCTCTGTAGAGCACTTACAGTGATGTCTGCATATTCTTAGCAGATACAGACACCATTACCCTGACTGAGCATTGCAGCAATAAACCACATCTATTAGGTTATTGCTGTAACCGTTCAGCCTCTTGTCAAAACGGTTAATTTCATCTGCTATTATTGATGGTCAATACCTACCTTCAACTTTGGCTCCAGATATTTTTGCTATTTTGGTAAAAGCAGAAATTTTGGCGGTGGGTGGAAGGTATAAATTCGAAGATACATCGTGGAATGAGTAATCAGAAGTAAGAAGAACATAGGTGATAAGCCAAAAAGCAAAAAACCAGAAGATAGAAATCATGAGATATAAGATAGTGGAAGACAAAGGGCAGATGACAGCACGCAACAGAGGAAAGAGGGCATCAAAACATTACAACAAACAAAAGCCTAATTTAACATTCGATATCATTGGGTACAGTTGGGCGTACACAACACCTAGGAGGAAGAAGACCCTCACAAACTTTCTGAGAAGAAGGCTACTTAAATAAAAAAAATCGCCAGAAAAATTGAATCAAGCATGTGGGTAGCAAAACCAGCCAAAGAGTGCCAACAGTGTTGAAGTCGCCTCTAATTTTTATCCTACAGTTAAACAAATGAAGTAATAATAATAATAATAATAACAATAATAATAATAACTTGAAGGGAAGTAACGGCTGTCACTACGTTAACCAAACAGGGTTAAGAAGATCCTAATATAATGGGGTTCGCAGCCAAGGTTGTGAAATCTCAAAGAGAAATAAGACTCATTTATCTTATCCTTAAGCTATCGAATTTATTTCAATTCTTCTTCCTTCTAGCTACCTTCTGAAGAAGAATTGAAATAAATTCGAAAGCTTAAGGATAAGATAAATGAGTCTTATTTCTCTTTGAGATATCACAACCAAATTTTGTGTTATAATTGCTTCCAATATTTTTTCATTACTTTCATCAACAATGTCTTTTTCAACCCCTGTAACAATTATTTTTGGGTGTTTTAGTTTTGGATCATTTATTTCATATTAATAATAATCTTATTATCCAGATAGTTTTTCCACTTGTTAGGTCAATGATAACACTTGCAATTCTAACAAAAGTCAAATTTATTCCAAAACCTTTACAAAATTTATAATCTGGTTTTCATAACAACTTCTTCAGTGGAATAAAATTGACATTTATTTAGTGTGAAATTATAAATAAATCATAGATCACTAAATAAATGTCAATTTTATTCCACTGAAGAAGTTGTTACGAAAACCAGATTATAAATTTTGTAAAGGTTTTGGAATAAATTTGACTTTTGTTAGAATTGCAAGTGTTATCATTGACCTAACAAGTGGAAAAACTATCTGGATAATAAGATAAGTTAAAAGGTCATAAAAATACATATATTTATTAATAATAATAATAATTCATGCCTTACCATCCCCCAACAGCTTGCGCCAATTACAGGGGGCATCGGCTGGCCATGAGTTATTATTACGCCTGCGGCTGTAGAACGACTTAAGATGTTATCTTTCCGCATTTGCCGTGGAATTTGGGAAACTACAGAAAACCAAATTCAGAAAGAAATATTTATTACCAATCGTTTTTTCAACATTTCATGTCTATACCCGTCAGCGGTTACCATACTTATTACTCAAGTACTGAAATCTAGAACCGGAAGTCACGCTTTGATACGACCTATCTAAAAGACTTGGCCACACTTTAAAAGAAACACAAAAAATGCTGAAGAAATCCAACCCCCCGCCCTGCTTGGTTATCAATTCAATCGCAAGTTGCTTGCAATCATCGTGAATGGTTAGACGAATGAACAAAAACTAGAAATTCTTGAAGGAAGATAGAATACCCTAAGTTCTTCAGCACAATAACGCAATTATGTAAATTATACAATAAAAATAAACAACACTAGGATGAACAAGAATAACGTCGATGTGCTGAAATGGCTTTCCTTTTCCTCAGGCATAATTGTTATAGGATACAAAAAAAAAACCACTTGAGACGCAAATGAATGTGTTAAACAATTTCTTTAATTCGTTGCCTTATTCAATGTTAGCAGCCTCGAAATAAAAAAAATTGCTGTGTTGCTATTTCTTGTTCTTCTTTTTCTTTTTTTGTGATAATAGTCAATTGTAGCAAATTATTAATGGAAAAATATTTCAAGAATTGCTTTTATTTTGTTCTAATGCTTGCAGCAAGATAATTTTAGTTTATTTCTGATAACATTGTTTCCAAAATAAAACATTTTTTATTCTCTTCACGCGCAAATACAAAATTTCACTATAAAATTAATAAATCGTAGAAAGATCTATTGGGATTTGGAGAATGTATGCGAATATTAAACAAAAATGTTTATTATTTTTAAAACAGCGTGTTGCTATAAAATTAATTTGCCAGGCTTCATTCCCCTAGAGGTTGTAAAATACATTCATAAAAACACCACGTATTTTCACGTTATTTATGGTTTAAGTCTATCCAAATTTATATCTAGTTTTTTTTTATTACTGGTTATATTCAAATATGGATATTACCACCAATGTTGTGAATGGAATATTACCTTAGCGTCAATAAATAGGGATATTTTTCGGTAAAAATCATTATTAAAGTGAAATTATTTGACAGCTTTGTCAAATATTTCGAATATTATTTATGAAATGAATGAAGAAGCTCTAATCCCAGCTGCATCTATAATTTACCGTGTTATTGTTATGTATGTAGGTAATTCGGACAATTCACTACTTTGAGAGAAATTAATTATAACGACCTTCAAACAAAATTAACCAAACTGCGAAAAGCTAAACTCGAACGATAAATAAATGAATAACAACGTAAAAGATTTAGCTCGAAGGAATTAACTTTTCGCAATTTACGAACTGACAGAAAGCCGCAGAAAGTCATTTGCACAATCTAAACTAACCTTTGCTCTATTTGCTTAGAAATTCCAGCGTAGATCATGAAGCCCTCGCGGAACGAGTATCTTCCCGTATTTAATCAAATTATTTCCGTATTATATGTTTTATATTTTAGTACAGTGTTATTCCTCGTTTTCAACTTTCAGGTACTAACTGTAAAAACTAATGTCTAGAATGCGGAACCGTTGGTAGCTAAAACATCCGCAGTTCACAACAATATGTTACCGTGCTATTTATCACTCAGATCGTGCTAGTAAATTGTTAGCTTCAAGTTCTTTTTTTTAGTTCCGGTAAAGTTTACACCGTATATAAATAGTGGAGTTGGAAAGGTAATATCTACTTCGAAATGGGCAAAACATGAATACAAGACGTTAGAATGCAATATTACCGTGCAAGAAATTAGAATGTAGTATTGATAAAGAATTAAAACCTAAAGGATACGCTACAATTATTCAGAATAGAAAGATTGATACAATTTTTTTGAATCTTTTTTTTAATGTCTTCAAAGTAGTTGCCATTTACAATAATGCACTTAACCATTCTCCATAGTTTACAAGCGTTCAAACAGATGTCTTTACAGATACTATCAAAACAAAACTCTTAACGGCAATGTCAATCTCTTCTTGTGACTGGAACACTTTCCCTCTCAAATGTTTTCTTGCGCTCAAAAAATAGCCAGATGTCTCACATCCCCAAATCCGGCGAGTAACTGATTTTCTTTTCCGCTAAATAAACAGTTATGCTTGCCATATGGGAAGGACGCGTTATCATGCTTTTTCTCAAGTTTATTACCTGATGATGGACGGCTGTCAAAGGCCTTTGATAAATCCATACAAGCACAAGCATTGTTGTTTTGATTTCCATGCAGAATATTATGCTTCTTCAAGAATTGCCTAATCCTATTATGCAGCAATCTTTCGACAATTTTCGGGATATTCGATATCAGAACTATAGGCCTATAGTTGTTAACATATGTTGTGGATCCTTTTTTATATACATATAGGCTTTATAACTGTAAGTTTTAATTATTCAGGAAAAATACCAAGTTGGAAGGAAGCATTCGCTAGAATTAGAATTAGAATTTGAGTTGATGATGTTGCATTGCGAACAAATGATCTATTATACCCCCCAACATGAGCTATACGTTGTTGGTATTTGTTTCCAGCTATAACTCCCCATCCAGTCCAAGAGCCTTAACAAACTGCCTCGTCAATGACATCTTTACCAAAATGACTGGCGCGAACTGCTTCAATAGCCACGCATTTGGATATCAGGTGCTCCGGATTTTCGCTTTCCGCAGAACTTGCAGTCGCTATTGTGTTTCAAACCGATCCTTGTCATGTGTTCCCCAAGGTGCATTCCCAGACTAATTTTGATCTGATGGTGTTAGAACCCAGCGCCGTTATAGCTGCTTGACTGTCGGAGAAAATTGCAATGCTTTGCTTCCGATAGTTCCTATCAAGAATCAGTTGAGCACATGTTCCAATAGCATTGATCTCTACCTGGAAGACACTGGGGTAAGTTCCCATTGGCTCTGAGTATTTGATTCCAGGTCCGAATACTCCTGCACCTGTTCCCTTATCAGTCTTGGAACTGTCCGTATACCATTTAATGGTATTTGCCTTTAGCGAGTAGGTGCATCGTTCTCCTTCCCATTCTCCCTTATTGCTTAGCTTCGTGAAAACGTTCTTCGCGAAGTTATATTTCCTAACCACTTCGTCCTGCGGTAGACTGTAAAGTGCGGAGATCCCCGCCAGAGATGAGCCAGCCCTCTGGCACGGCATCTCAGCTCCACCAGACCCCACTCTGGACAGACGGTATAATGCTCTATGGGCAACTTTTTCCACTACTATGTGTAGGGACGTAACATCTAAAATGATCTCCAAAGCTGCGGTTGGACATGTTCTCATGGCGCCAGTAATGCACACACATGCCAATCGTTGCAGCTTATCAAGAGTATTCTTGATTGTTACCTGTGTGACCTTTGGGAACCAGGTTATCGCCCCGTATGTTACCATAGGTTTCACTATACTGATGTACAGCCATCGCAGTATGCTTGGGTTGCAACCCAAAGTTTTGCCTGCTAGGTTCCGACATACCATTAAGTTGTTGTCTCATGCATAGTCAATGCAATATGCTTGTCCCACATAAGTTTTTTGTCTAGTGTTATCCCTAGGTACTTGACCTCTGTTTTACATTCGATCACTGTTGCATCCCGGTAGATGTCTCTTCTGCCCGAAAGTTTTCTCTTCCTAATGAAAGGTACGATCGTAGTTTTTACCGAGTTGATGCTCAGGCCCATCGATCGATACCATTCACTAGTGATTAAGCATTCACTATATGGGTAAACGGAATAGCAAGACACGACACGGAGTCTTTAAGTAAGGAAATAGGGATATCATCTTCACCTGTTGCTTTGGTACCACTTAAGCTGTTTATAGCACTTTTCACCTCATAAATATCTGTTAAATACAGAGCAAAAGACTCTGGTACGTATTTTACATTGTCTTCCATGATGTTGTCATCTTCTTGTATATCTTCACACGAATCTATAAAATGGTTGTTGATTGTATTTAAAATCTCCATGCTTTCACCATAGCTAGTTCCAAAATTCCTAAGATCAAAACGCAGATCTTTTGATCGAGCTTTGAAGCTGTTTTACTACTTCCCAAGTTGCTTTGCATTTGTTAACAGAACTATAAATATATGTTGCGTATATTCTTCTCTTTGAATTTCCAATCTCTCGTTTTAGGTTATCACAGAAAATTGTGTATGTTTCTTTGTCAATTTTATTTTCATTTTTCAACTCTTCGTATAACTGTCTTTTAATACGACACAGATTCCTAAGTGTATCCGCTTTCCATCTTTTGCCACATCCATCTGAGATAGTGACAGTATGTTTATTTACATATTTTTCAATAGTATGGAGTATACTCAGAAATGAATCATAGCATGGATTTACATCCATATCAGAAAATACTGGAGTTCAGTCTACTGCCTGCAGCTCCTTTTTGAATTTTAAAAGAAATTCTTTCAGCACAGTGATCCGACAACGCAGAAACTATCACGTCGCCATCACAATCTACCAAATTCACAAAAATATTACCTATTATTGTTTGCGATCTAGCGGTGATTCTTGTTGGATTGGTAATTATCTGATGCAAGTTGTACGATCTTAACATATGCACAAAGACGTTAGATACTACTCCACATTTGGCTAAATGAATATTAAAATCTCCGCTCAATATTATCGTGCATTTACTTCCGGCTTGATCTCACTTGCGAGGATCCAATCGTGAGATAGGCATAGGCGGTTGTCTTCTTCCACCATCTTCTTGACCGCAGCAATGTTTTCGGGGTTAACAACAGTTAAAGCGAGGCATTCTTAAAGTTCTTTGTATCATCTATAAACAGTAGCCAATGATGATGGTGGGAGATCCTCAAATGCTGATTTTAAATTTTCCAGCACTTCACCAACTGTCATTTGGCAACCATTGTGTGGCGCTTTGATGAATTTGCTACATGTCTGTTTGGTGTCTATCTAGTCAGCATATTATGTCTCCAACCGGGCTATAATTCGATGCGTCAACTTGTGATCCTCTTTTGTAACAGAAAATGCACAATTTTCGGGCTTCGTAATACTGTTCGGCAGTAAAATTTCTAAGCTTTCAGAATACGGTATCCGTCAGAATAAAAGTACCGAAACTAAGGGTGCTATGGTGTTGTTTATGTAAAATACATTTGTTATTATTGACTTAATTGTTATTAGTTGCCATATAAGTGTTACACTGCAGTTGAATTTGAATTAAAAACGGTACTAATGACGGCAAAAACAATGCTTTTGGTGGAACATTATTTTCCCTGACACGGAAATGGTTGCAATGATGGTCCAAGCTTACAATAGGTGTCGGTGAGATATAGACAATAGTTTATTAACGCAGCGCTCAATAAAAGTGTGATATTAGGTGTTGTTGGGAAATGTTGTCGCACTGATAGTGTATTATTCCACCGTAAAGGGGATTCAGTTTGTCAAAAAAGGGTGTACCAACAAAAACGCAGAACTTGTTTTGAACCACCCGAAAGAAGACCTGTAGGAACTGCATGCAAACTCAACATCAGTGAAACATCTACAGGTCGTTTGTTCACATCAATTGGTGGATATTCCAATTGTATTCAAGTTGGGCAACGACTGAACGATGGGAACAAACATGCCATTCTTGGAAAACATAGTTTTCAAACGAGCTTAACGGTTAACTGACAAACCACTTGATTCCTTGGATAGGAACGCCCTGAAGTTATTGTAGAGAAACCATTCCACAGAGTCCGTGTTGTTCCGAGATTTCTGGGCATGTGACAATTCGTCGATATTTCGTTGAAGACGATAATCAAAATCCACTTATTCTCAACCAAGAATGTGAAAGAGCGAAAATTATTGTACCTTTAATGAGAGATTAACACAACTTTTTCCGTGAATGAAATTTACACACAATTGTTTGAGCAAGATGGTGCAACGAGCCATATCGCTGTGAGGAGCCTAAGCCTACTTATTCTTAGTCGGTATTTTGATGATAGAATAATGTTGAGGAACCTACTTTGAATATTCTTCTCATTCACCTGATGCCACTTAACGTATACATTTGGAGTATGATAAAAGAAACAATGTTTCGCACAGAAAATTCTCTGGATAATATTGGAGAACTACGAGAAAGAAATAACTTCGAAATCGACATGAAGCTTGTTTGCGTCCTAATGGTGAACATTTTGAACATTTTCATTTACAGAAATTTCTGGCGGATACTGTATTTGTATATTTTAGAAATATTTTTTCCTTCTGACCGAAAATTTGGCAAAATCGAAAAAGATGTTGGGATTAGAGATCCTAGTTCCTATTTATATATTTTTTGGTAAAAAAGAAGCCCTCCAGCCCAAATCTGACGCTTTTATCATATTCAGCATAGTCAATTACGTCTATATTCAAAATTTCAGCGAAATCGGAGAGGTTGAATGTTTTTTCAAAAAACGCAAGGGGTATGTATGGAAAAGGGCGTTCTATTTCGTTTAAATTTTGGATATACAGCGTTAGTCAAAAGTCCCGGAACGGTCGAATAACTTTGTTATTTGAAAATTATGATTTCTGAAATTTGGTATGGGGGTATAGTTAATATAAATGCATTTTATGCAGTACAGTTTATATTTTTTTCACTTCCGGTTTAATCGGCAATACGTCCAACTTTGTTTTTTTAAACGGAACGCCCAGATTTTTTTAACCTTTTTGAATGCAAAATAAAAAACTACGTTCAGGAAGTATTAAGATGTTTATTTTATTCACAAGAAAACAGTTAAAAAATTAAAAATGTGTCCTAATACAGAAAAAACAAGATACCTTTGAAAAAAGTTGTTGTTTAGTGTTTGCATTCTTTTTGCCGTCAGATTTGACAATTTTAAAAGCGTTTTAACTTTTGCATCGCTATAAATTTCCTTGTTTTAGACATTGACACATTTGAAAATGGCAGTAAAACTTACTGAATCAGAACGAATTGAGATATTAATGATGCGTGGGTACGGTGATCGTCAACGTTCTTTTGAAGAGGTTCGTATTTTGTTTAATACTGTTTATCCGGATCGTCACATTAGTAAAAGTACGGTATGCCGAAAAATTCCAAAGTTTGAAGTCTTTCGTCAGGTGAAGGATTTACCTAGAAGGGGACGTGCATTAACAACAACAAATGAAGAAACTAGTTTGAATGTGTTACTTACAGTGGAAGAAAATCATCACGTGTCCACAACAGAATTAGGTCAAATTCATGAGATCTCTCAAAAATCTGCTCATAATATTCTTAAATCAGCAACAATGAAAGCCTATAAAATGTATCCCGTCCATGAGTGAACTGAAGATGATCCAGATCGTAGACTACATTTTTGCGAAACAATGACGGAATTGATCGAGCAGCAACGTTTTGTCTCAACGGCACTGTGAACAGACATAATTGTCGCTACTGGTCAATTGAAAATCCGCATTGGATTGAAGAAGTCCATACACAGCGTCCTCAAAAAGTGAATGTCTGGGCTGGTCGTGTTGGAAACAACATCATAGGACCATTTTTTATAAGAGGAAATTTAACTGGCAACGTCTACTTAAATTTATTGCGAAATGAGGTTGTTCCATCACTTGCGGCCCTCTTTCCAAATGCAAACATAGGTGATCACCCTAATGCACATTTTTGGTTTCAACAAGATGGAGCTCCCCCCTATTTTGCCTATAATGTCCGCGATTATTTGAATGAAATTTTTCCGGAACGTTGGATCGTACGTAGAGGAGCAATCGAATGGCCAGCACCTTCGCCAGATCTCTCGCCATTAGATTTTTTCTTTTGGGCTCACTTGAAATGTCAAGTGTACAAAAATCGTCCCCATAATCTTGAACAATTGGAAGAGAGAATAGTTCAAGAAGCTAATCGCATCACTCCAGAACAAATACAAAATTCAATAAGAAATTTTGCTGACCGTTTACATTTTTATCAAATTGTAAATGGAGAGCATTTTGAACAATTATTGTAATCGCAACCTGAATAGACAGGTATCTTGATTTTTCTGTATTAGGACACTTTTTTAATTTTTTAACTGTTTTCTTGTGAATAAAAATAAACATCTTAATACTTCCTGAATGTAGTTTTTTATTTTGCATTCAAAAGTGTTAAAAAAAACTGGGCGTTCCGTTTAAAAAAAAAAGTTGGACGTATTGCCGATTAAACCGGAAGTGAAAAAAATATAAACTGTACTGCATAAAATGCATTTATATTAACTATACCCCCATACCAAATTTCAGAAATCATAATTTTCAAATAACAAAGTTATTCGACCGTTCCGGGACTTTTTACTAACGCTATATACAATAAATTGACCATGCTAAATACGATGAAAGTATCAAATCTAGGCTAAAGGACCTTTTTTGACCAAAAAATATATAAATAACTGCTAGGGTCTGGAATGACCAAGATGACTTCCTCAAGCTTAAACTTCTTTTTCCGCAATTTTCATAGTTCAATTATAGTTTGACCTAAAGTGAACATCAGTGAAAATTGAAACCTAGCAAATCCAAAAGTAAATTACAGTTGTGTCGCATTTACAATTTAAGTAAATAAAACAGAAGTTTTAACTATTTTCTTAAATCTTAAACTTATCTTCAATGATAAGTAAACGGAAGCATTCAAGCTAAACTAAATTTAGAATCGCTTTTCCCAGTCAGATAAGGAAAAGTTTGAAAAGTTTGAAAGTTTAAATTACATTTATATACATCTATTTCATTTCATCCACCTCGCAATATAAATAAAACGCTCCTTTTTATTTCTAATTTACGGCCATCTTTCGTTAATTTCCGGTTTATGAAACTGCTACAAGGCAGAAGATAACTTCATTAATAAAACGTAATAGGTTCGATACTAAGATATTTTACTTTCCCCTGAAAGTCAGTTTAATATTATTATACTAGTTTCCTACTTTTCCGTCCAGGTAATATATTACTGATGAAATTAGTACATTCAGTTGCTTTTATAACCATGACGATGAGACCCTTGTGTGTTATACAGCGGGCGGAAGTTACTACACCAGGAAACTTTCTTAAGTGTTCTTATAATGTTACCGACATACGTATATATCTCGAGAGTAATATATTGTTCCCAATAATGAAACGTCTTAGTGGACGTTTTTAGAAATGTTATACCTAGCGATTTATTTTCAGATGTATCACTTGAGTTGGAGATTTAATTTCGTAGAGTAGTAAATAGTGTGATTAATATAGTGAGTAACTATTTTGAAATATATTATTAGAAACTCTTGGAAGCTTCAAGAACTTACAAGTAGATATTTCATCAAAAGAATGATGTCTTTATGTCCCATCAATGAGCGCTTCAAAAAAATTGAACTAAGTAGTGATATCTTGTTGAAGTCTTAGCTTGGAAGGGTTAAGGATACGCCACCATTTTACATTTCGTTACAGGATTACCTTCTTTTTGCAAGTAACAAAAGGCTAAACCAAAATCTGCTGCACTTAAGAATTTGTTTAATCAACATGTATCAGACGACCCTGAAATCAATAACTTGTTTGGGCTAAATTTGAATGGGGCTGGGTACTGACATGAGGAAAGCTCAGCGGAGTTCTGTAGTCTACGATGTGGATCATCTTCAGTTCACTCATGGACGGGATACATTTTATAGGCTTTCATTCATGCTGATTTAAGAATCTTATGAGCAGATTTTTGAGAGATCTCATGAATTTGACCTAATTCTGTTGTGGACACGTGATGATTTTCTTCCACTGTAAGTAACACATTCAAACTAGTTTCTTCATCTGTTGCTGTTAATGGACGTCCCCTTCTAGGTAAATCCTTCACCTGACGAAAGACTTCAAACTTTTGAATTGTTCGGCATACCGTACTTTTACTAATGTGACGATCCGGATAAACAGTATTAAACAAAATACGAACCGCTTCAAAAGAACGTTGACAATCACCGTACCCACGCATCATTAATATCTCAATTCGTTCTGATTCAGTAAATTTTACTGCCATTTTCAAATGTGTCAATGTCTAAAATAAGTAAATTTATAGCGATGCAAAAGTTAAAACGCTTTTAAAATTGTCAAATGTGACGGCAAAAAGAATGCAAACACTAAACAACAACTTTTTTCAAAGGTACCTTGTTTTTTTCTGTATTAGGACACTGTTTTAATTTTTTAACTGTTATCTTGGGAATAAAAATAAACATCTTAATACTTCCTGAACGTAGTTTTTTATTTTGCATTCAAAAGTGTTAAAGAAATCTGGGCGTTCCGTTTAAAAAAAAAGTTGGACGTGTTGCCGATTAAACCGGAAGTGAAAAAAATATAAACTGTATTGCATAAAATGCATTTATATTAACTATACCCCCATACCAAATTTCAGAAATCATAATTTTCAAATAACAAAGTTATTCGACCGTTCCGGGACTTTTTACTAACGCTGTATAATCATTTGCCCACGCATATAAAAAAATTACCCTCCCTTGCCTTCAAAATGCAAATAAAGAAAATTCTGATGTGAAGGGATGGCTACTCGGTTGAGGGGTTTAATTTTAGAATTGGAAGATAATACCTTCAATTTATTAAAAGCTTAAGTAAACAACTGTTTCAGAATGAAACCACATTTATCATATTTTTTGGTTAACATAAGATCATCTGAAGGCTTGCACAATAATATTTTGCGTGCATCTGCAAATGACACTAATCTTCCGATAACCAGCTGTGACCTTATTGCTGTTGTTTTAGTTTTCCATCTTATGACGTTCTTCTTCTGATATTCAAAGTATTGTAGTTAAATCTATTGCAATCTCGATACATCTGTAACTCGATTGAAGTATAGCAGCAAAATAGCTAGAAAATATTTTTCTGAAAATGAATAGTTTGCAACTTATGGATGCTGCTTCTGATAAATATCAAAGATTGAAGATAATTTATTTGAAAATAATGGAAGTGATAATGTTATCCAGTATTGCTAGACGGTTGGTTGAAACTTGCTTGTGCAATACGTAAGTTTATGCAACGACCTTCAGAAACATGTAAACCGTTTACAAAATCTGGGTGTTTTTTAAGATTTTTTCGTATTGATCTATATAGCGTGAACTTATTTTGTGTTAAACCATTTGACATTCACTGTCATTTAGGGCCAAGTCCTCAATAACAATGTATCCTAAAGTCTATGTTTAAAACATTCTATCTGCTAAATGGGATTAATCTGCAAACAAAACTCGACATATTTGTAATAAGCAGAGCATGAAGGCAACTTACCAAAACTTGCAATGCTAGGCCAACCTCATTGACTAACTTGTCAGTGTTAATTGCTTTTTTTGCTTATCAGCAAATAAAGTTTATCAATGTTAAACTGCGCTAACTTCTGTTTCTCTAGCTAGCCGATTGAGCATGCAAATCGGATTTAAAATACCTGAACTAACTATTCTTCTTTTATTCCTTCGAAAGAAAAATAGAAATTATGATGATGTTAATAGCGCATAGCGTCAAAATACTTTGCTGCCACATATATGTCAGCTAACATAGTAAAAACATGAATAAATATTTAAAATCTACAGCGGTTAATGGTACGGCCTCTTAATGAGAAATCGATATAGATTTCTTACACAGACAACACAAACATAAAAAAATGTACATGCATTTCCAGTCTGCATTATTTCAGGTGGAATGTATGTAACTATGAGTGTGTGTATAATCTGATTTGTGTCCCATTAACTTTAGGTTATTATAACAAAATTACCGTCAGGTCAAACTCTACAGTAATTGCTTCTTATTGCAGGAAAACTTTGTCCGGTAATTGTTATAAGTTGTACAACTAAAGTTCCTTTCCAAGTAGCCTACATATATTTGAATAGAATAATAACTTAATACTTAACCAAAATTGTACTTTTACTTTCGTGTAAATCAAAGTATGAACTTACGTTTCATACTACCTCTTTGTAACGCAAAATTAGAAAGAAAATTGAACACTTACTTCCTCTATATTTACAGCATCATACACCTAATTTAGACTGCATTGTCTTGAATTGATTGATTAAGTTTCATTATATATTTGACAGGCCATTGTACGCGTTTCCGATTTAAGTTTTACTAGTCTGCCCGAGGGCGAGGAGAATTGTTATTGTTATGAGGCAGGAAATCCGAACGGCAACAACCAATGAAAATGGAAAGTAAAATTTCAACCTCATTTACGATATTTTGTACCGCCAACAAAGTTATAGAATCACTGTCATCTCTCTTTCGTATTGTAATGACTGAGGAGATTGTGTGCGGAAACAAAAGCCGTTATTCAAGTGCCATCCACTTTAAGCTATACAGACGTCAACGTTTGATAACTGCTTAAAATCACGCGAAACACTTCACTTTAGAAACAGGGCGAAGTAATCGCGACAAATTCTGTTATACTCGCGGAACTTTTAGACTTAGTAATTAATTAACTTTTAATATTATTAATGTGTTTCGTGCGTCAAGTATTGATATAATATGTAATTGTTTAGTTTGTTGCCGAAGTCGTGTCGCTGATAAGATTTGAGGGCCGTAGTACTGTTGTCTTTAGTCACTGCGATCTACATTAGGTGTTAGACTAGTTGGTGCCTTTTAAACCTTAATACCCTGAACTATCGTTTTTTGAAAAAAACATGTTTTCGTCTAATAAATGTCATCTAGGACGTCATATGAGGCCATAGAAACAATTTTTTCGTAATTTCTCTTTTTTATTTTATTTAAGATATTTGGGCGTGGCATATATGTCACACCAGGAAGATGTGTGAGCAAAATACAAAGTCTTATCAGTGTAATTATGAGTATGAATATAAAAGTTAATGGAACCTGGAAGCTTTTTTGGTGAAAAACTTTATTGCAATCGATACCAAGTCCCAGATCACATTTGGAACACATTGTTCGGACAGTCGATTTGCAGTTTTCCTGTGCACAGCGTCTCCTCTTTTGGTGCGGAATGTAAATCAAATAGTGATCGGTTCTATCGAACCTTACATCGTTAATTACTCTATTATGTCGTTCAAGTGGCCGCAAACTTCGTTCTCGAGCCTATTTGTCAGAGATCGATTGACGCCATAGTCTATAGGTGCTGTGTGGGAGAATGGGGTGGATGAGGAGCATTTCTCAGCCCTTATTGGCGCATTATCATGGTGGAAGGCGATATGCTTCTTTTTGCGCGCTCTCTTCATCATCGATTGCAGTACGAAGCCGGTCAAGTTGAGCTAGATGGACGTCGCTGTTGATATTTAATTGCTGTTTTTGTTCGGAATCCGCCACTGTTGACACTCATCACCGGCATTCCACTAATAACAAATCCCGTTAGAGATTATTTCCCAGTGGATAATTCCGCTTCTGTCCCACTAAACACACCACATTGCTCTCTTCCAGTGGACGTTTTTCAGTATTCCTTTTGGTGAAACAACTAGCCAAACTGCAAACCTTCCTTCTTTTCACATTTTTGAAGAGAAGCCACGATTCACCCCCTTCTTCAGGAACGGAGTTTGCTCATTTTGCTGTAGCAAATCGGCGAAAATTCGGACATGTTCAGATTTATTGTTGTCGAAGAATTCGTGAGGGCCTCATTCAGCTAATTTCCATACTTTTCCGAGCTTTTTAAGGTGGACGAATGGTGGTCGAATGGTCCAACATCCTCGTTGTGAAGCTTTCGTCCTCTTCCATTGATTGCCAAAAGGGCCTGGTCAATGCAATTTGATGATCTATCTCTTCCTTCTTCATCTGCGAGATTTGTGTGGCCCAATTTGAACTTCTTGAACCATCTTTAAACTTGTCTTTTGCTGGTTGTTCCTTCGTCAAAAAGGTCGTTGAGATCACGGAATGACTGTGGCTGCATTCGAACTTTTCTCGAAGTGGTAGAGCATAAGATGGCAAATAAGGATATGATTTTCGATACGCATCTCCAATAACTGAAAATAGAGGATTAGTGTGATGGAAAACGCCAATTTTTTAAAACAAAATGTCGCAACAAAAAGCCGCAGTAATTTTGCACCCTCGCAGCACTATCTCAAGGTTCTATACTGCGCATGGTTTTACAACAGAAATCCCCCTTGAAATATGTCGTAGTAAAGACCAATAGACACTTTCCATTAAAATGGAAACTTCAGGTAGCGATAGGTACAGATATGAAGGTTAAAATCGACGTAGTGATTCATTTATTGCTGAGTTGTTGGCGGGGGTTGGCAAGACACAAACGAAATGTCATTGACCTATTAGTAAAGAAAGTGTTCTACAAATGGTGTTGCGGATGATATTGGAAAAGGGAAGATAGTGGAAGAATCTATACAACTTCTCCTCCAAATAGTTTGTGGATCATGTTATAAAATGGCATTTTTAGAAAGCAAAATTACATATTTTGGATTCTCGATTAGGAGAATGGAATCTTATGGGTTCTGCTACAAGACTATCTGCATTGAAGAACGTTCACGAAAATATTCGTGGAAATTTGTATGGAATGAGTATAGAATGTAACCCTACAGAATGGTGATTGTTCATTAACTTTTTGAGAACAAATCTCAGGGCCTTTCTTTTTTGTAATAGTAAGTCCAAACCATCATTTTCATTGTGTCAATCTACAAACTCGGAAGAAAGCGTAAATCTATAATGATTGTTTTTTTTTTCATGGTCGGCTAACTCCATTCGGGCTTCGGACTTATTGTGTCCTCATGTAGGTTTAAGTCTCCATTTTGTTGGACTTGAAAAAAAATGCTCGAATGCTGCATGTGTTTGTTCAATGGCCAGTCAATATACCTGTAAGCCTTGTTAGTGTGGGTCTGTTCATAGAGACAGCTTTACAGGGTCTGTCCTGGTGAGAATGAATTTTAGAGAGTCTCACGCCAGTCAATCCCCCAAGATTTCTGACAAAAACTTTGGTGCAACTATAGGAGCTAAACTATCTATCTTCTCAGCAAGCTTGTTTCTACTAATCTTAGAGTGACTCAACACCCCGGCCTTAGTACTGTAAAGAAGTTTCATAAAAACGTTGTTGTGTTTTGGGACTGCGCAAGAACTACTTTCAAGAATATTTGCAAACACTGTTTGGGAAATCAGAAGAATATTGTGGCTGATTTGGTAGAAAACTATAAAAACTTAGATTGCTGAATATCATTTAACACATTAAGCGCCACGTCAGCCACCCGTGGTTGGCAGGGTAAAATATGATATAAAACAAAAAAATACGTGGTTTTATTTTAATGAAACACAATATATGTATATAAAAAATGTCAAAGGTATCACAAAATCTGGCTATTGATCTACCATATTGTGTCGCATTTTTTTCTTTCATAACCTGTGTGTTTGTGTTGTCATTTTCAAGAAATTGTTCCAATACTGCCATTTCATAGACTTGCATCAACAGTGCCTTTGCTCTGTTGTTTGTGTTCTGTTCTTCAACTTTCAACATTTACTGATGAATGCTTTGTCGATACAATTTCTTTTGATGTGTGTGAATGAGAATTTGGTCGCCATAATAGATATCAAAATGAAAGCATTATTGAATGAATTGACCTGCATACCCTGTCGCTAACTACAACTATTGTTCAATAATTCCACATTTATATTTCATGAAATGCGCTGTGATTCTGTAGTCGAACAAACAAATAATTAAACTGGTAACTTTAAATACAAGAATAATTATAAATACCGTAAGAATTGCTTCAGGTCTATCTACTTCTAAAAATCTCCAAAACCTGTTAAAAGCACTTCAATACAATAACTTTAAATATAATAAATCTCAAAAAGAAGCTTTTAAAAAATTGTACTAAACGAAACCAGTGTCCATACTTCCATGAGCGGAAGTGTACTTTCTGCTACAAATAAAAGGGGCTTCCGTACATTCTCGAGCATTAAAACGTGGAATTCCTCGGGCTGGCTGGTTGAAAAAAATCCGGAACGTGAAGTAGAGAATGAAACGGTGGGAACTGAACAGGCTGCGAGTAGATGTTAGCCGGAGGCAACGTCTATCAACGACATTCTTTACCAATCTTAAGGTTCACCTGTCTTTCGGACGAAGAAACATCTAATAGCTTTCTGAGCTGCATTAGAAGAACAGCCCAGAGACGTTCGATAACAGCGTGTACGACGACGTCACTTTGCGCTACTGATGGAATGTAAATTTAAACTTGTCTGGAGTGTTAGCGGTGTTGGTACTGATTTTAAATCTTACATTAGTGTACCGCGCTCGTTGAGTGTTGTTTTCTTAACGAATCCTTGTTAATTCTCCCGACGTAACTCTATTGTCAACTTGACTTACTACTCCTTTTGCGCAAACACTGCAGTTTGCGCTAATAGAAAGTAGATATTAATAGTTTTATGTGCAAATATTTCTCAGCAAGCGATTTGAACGGTGCTGCTTTAATTTAGCGAAGAGTCCTGCAAGATATGCTATCTGACCTGTGTGCCCATAACTGACGTATGTAATTGTAATCTAATCTAGTTGTTGGGAATTGATTAAGTAGATTTATTGCAACTGTATTGTTGATCTAAGCATTATCGAATATCAAACAGAATTCAAAGTGTTACAATGCCGGAAATAATTGGCAATAATCAGCTAATTACTAATACTTGCACGTTGATATAGTTAGTGCTGCGGTTAATTTCAATACAGGATACATTAAGTGGCTTCAAGAATGTTTTATTTCTATCGACAAAGATGCTGGTAGCAAAAGAAGAAAGTGATATAGCTACTTTTTGATTCAGCATTTCTCATGCTATGACTGATTAAAATTGTTAAATTTCCATTCAAGATTATTGAAGTGAAGCCTCTCCTCGTAATGATCTAGACCTTTTTGAACCGCAAAATTGTGATCTTCTTTAACACAATGGTTCTTGTGGAAGTTTAAGGACCATGAGAGGTTATGTCTTTCTTGAGATACAAATCTGTTGAAGTCTACCACACGTCGTCAAATATAGGTTTTTGACAGTATTGCATATCAAGAAGTAGTCAAGAAGATACACCAATCACTGTTGCCAAACAAAGACCAGATGTCCATACTATATTTTAAACAGACGGGATGGAAATTTCAGTAGAAAATTGA
Source organism: Popillia japonica (assembly GCA_004785975.1). Lineage (NCBI taxonomy): Eukaryota > Metazoa > Arthropoda > Insecta > Coleoptera > Scarabaeidae > Popillia > Popillia japonica. Next base: position 11,232 of record SMLS01043435.1, on the reverse strand, counting down.
GGAATACTAAAGGGATTCCCACCAGAGATTCATTGAAAATTATGAACAATCAGACCAACTTCAACCAGAAAGATGGATACATTCTAAACAACTCTAAGGAATAACTTGGTGCTATTGCTAGCATAATTACAACCCTGAAATGGATGCAGCCCATCTAACTACAACGGTCATCAATCACCAAAGTGAAAACGAAGTAAAATATGTATCGTGCTACAAATGACACAGCGTCAAAGTTTAGAGACCTTCTGAACAATGCTAACAGCATGGTCAGCGAAAAGTCGAGTAATAAGACACAAAGAATTCAATGTAGAGAGTCATTCTGATGAATCTGGTAGCGCTAAAATGCTGAATGGGGTGGAAGGAGAGACATGGTAGCTAGAACGGTTCAGTAAATTAGGCAATATTCCTTAGATGTCGGTACTGCCGAATGTGATTAATTGTGTTAACTTTTAAGGAAACTCTGCCAGCCCAAGGTACAGTAGAATACTCTTTCGCCGTGTGTCCTCTCATTGGCGATGCAAAACTTATATACATCATAGGTTTGATGAGTCTAATGGCATGGGACTGCGAGCTACAACGACTAGATTCTACGTTCTGGAATCATTTCATGAGCTATTCAGGCTTGGGTATCGTAAAATGCCATTTTACCTTCTATCCTCTCATTAACATGCAGCATTTAAATTACACTCAAGAGCCATGACATGACCACCTGGTGAACCTGGTCTACAATGATGTTCATGATTATAGGTCCTACTGTGTTCCACGAAAACATTACCAAACCCATAACATTCGCGCCAACCCCTTGTCTCCGTCCAACTGTGCATTCAGGAGCCAGAATCTCCTTTGGAAATCTGCGTATTCGCACATGCCCGTCGATATGATGCACCAGAAAACGTGATTTATCGGACAATGCAACCTTCTCTCATTGGCGCACGTGCAGTGGTTTTATTCTTGGACGAGCCGATTGCTATAGAATGAGGATTGTCATAATGTAATAGCTCTGTGGGGTATGTTGGAAAGTATTGGCCAATCTTGCCAACCTTACTTAAAGCTATGGAGATGATTGCTTACATTCGTTGTGGATGGCTGGTTATGGTTTATATCAATGCTTGCTTGAAACCTTCAGTTCTAAAACCACTGATGAGAAGGAGAGGTTATAGACTCAATAGGAAGTTCAACTTCAGAGAAGCTCTATTGGTTGGTCCTCCTCTATTTACTGCTGTTTTGCATCCGACATTTTCTAATCTCAACTACATTTGCATCCTTAAAACTTAGGTCTTCTGGTATTCAGCAATAAAAATGAGATATCAAAAGTAGTGCAGGATATTAATTGAGCGGTTCAAATATTCTTCTTTCAGATTTAGGCATCATATTTCTAACTACGTTAAAAGGCCCTACTAAAGCCTGTGGGTGGTGTACCTTTACAATTTCTATTACATAATAATAATGAATAGAAATAACTTGCCAACTCTATTAGTCTAAGTGACTTGTCTAGAAATAAAAGCTGAGTAAGGGATTCCAAAAGCTCACGGCAACTGGACGTGTCAGCCACGCTAGTGGCGACTGGTTGTTTGAGTTCTTATCTTTCTTTAAAGTTTTACTCCTGAAGAGGCCACTTACGCTAATGGCGAAAGGTTGACTTTGTTGGTTCCATTTATTTATTTATTTATTCTGTGCTTTGATTTCATATTTTCGTATTACCTATACAGGATGTCCTAGCTTTTAGTTTACAGGCATTATATACATTCACTGTATAGTTATCAAAAAAATGTTATATCATATTATGTCAAAAATGACTAATGCTGTTTTTTAATTGCTCGTCACCTCGGAGGAGATTTCAAGGTCAACTGATTTTTTAATAGGAAACATGCACATGTATGCTTGCATCTTTGGTACTTTTGTTTGATACATTTTTAATTTGCTTTCAAGCACTGAACGCGGCCTAACGCACGGCAGTAGATTTGGTTTGGTACCACTGCATTTTGAGCGTCCCTAAACGCAGTAGCCATGATTTTTCTAGCTGATAGCGTTTGCAAGCACTTCCTCGGTTTCTTGGGCGAATGCGTGGGTCCCTATTCCATCGACTGCCGTTTTGTGACATAGTTGACGTGCTTTACCCAAGTCTCGTTGCTAGTTACGATACGATCGATAACATGGTTTTCACTTTTATCGTAGTCTTCCAGAAATGTTAGTGCTGCTGAAGTCTCTGTGTTTGTGGTCTTCCGTTAGGAGTTTTAGAACTGACCTGGCACAAAATTTGTGGTAATCAAGTTTTCCAATCAAAATTTCATGAAATAAGCTCCGTGAAATTTGAGGGAAATGTTCTGAGAGTTCGGTAATTGTCAAACAAATTACTACGGCTGGTTGCCTTCTGTCGCGCCAGGCCAAAACATTGTTACTTTCTGGACAACCCTCGTATATCCTAATATACAGGGTGTCTCTTAAATGTATGTAAAATTTGATGGTCTCTGCAATTGTGTAACATTAATGGGTAGGCCGACATACTTGTAATAAAATGCAAAAAAACAATATTTTTCTTAAATTTAGCTCAAGTAATATTCTGAACTAAGCAGTCGTAATTCGTAAATTATCACATATTTCCCTAGGCTTATCTCTATCTCCATTCAGTCCTATTGTGAAACAAGCAGCGCAATTTTGTCTGCTCCCTCCACCTTTCTATCTTAATTGAATCGGAGAAATTATTTATAGACATCCATAGGGTGAAAATTAACGTAAGAGAATTTAATAAATCACTGTTTACTCTTCATTTCATATTAAATTATTAATGGCTTTCCGAGACTCTCACTTGTTAAATATAACAACCTGGCTAAAAATAATTAATAAAAAAGTAAATTTATATGGAAATTAGGGGTCGTGTTTTTAAAGGGTGAATAGCTGTATAGGAAACTATATTAATAATTTGCCTATTGTTCCCTTCTCTTTTAATTGCTGATGAAACGAATCGGTGGAAATAATTAAAGCCATCCAGGTGAGTTTGAATTTTGCACAATGAGAAAAGCAATAAAATAAATCTGCCTTGTCATTTTAGGTTATTACGGGACATCTTTCAGACTCATTGAAATTAACGTTTATGACAGCGTATAGCCCCGTGTGGAAATACAATGCGCATAACGACAGTCTATTTCATCGCGTGCGAAAAGTAACATGTGCGTCATCCGCCGTGGGGGAAAACACAACAGCGTAACAGACACTTTTCAGGTGGTTTTCACAAACTACCAGCGCTTGGGTGTGGAGCGGGCGGATCGCTGAAAAAGTCGGTCGGAACACGAGAAACGAAACTTAGTCCCTTCACTAATAGTATTTCTTTCGGCAGTTTGTTGCCGCGGTAATGAGACTAAAGGTTGTTAGCAACTTCTGCCAAGTACTGTGAGGCAAATGTTACAACCGGTTTCAGTCCGAACGTGTCAATTTGTAAATGTAACAAACTGGAAAAGACTTTTGTAATTACGGCACGCTGCTCCGGTCAGGCTGCGTCAGTTAATTTTCTTCCATCTTAAAATTAAAGTTTCTCTTACCTTATACTCCAACTTTGCGCTGTTGCGGAATTGACAAAAAGCCCTCTCTTGTTCTTAGAATAATCCGCTCTAAACTGGAACGTACGCGACTTCGATTTAAGTTTGAGTTCGCGTTGGGTGGGTAAATTTTAGAATGCCGCTTCGTAGATTTTCAAGATGTTGAAAGAAATCTGCAGGGATAGAATTAGTTTGAAGTTTTGTTTATCACCTTTTGTTATCTTGCTGCACGTAGGTGTATATCATGTCCAAAGTAGCTATGTTTACAGTTGGAATAACTGTAGTTGCACTCACTACAGATAAGAAAAGGTCAACAGTAGTAAAAGGTGTCCCAACTGGAACTTAGGGATTTAAATTTCACATTATTTTCAAATAAGGTAACTTAGCAACCTAGTATTTAGTATACGTCATCTAAAAACTTGTAAAAATCATCATGCAACGTTTCACGACTGAAAACGTATCCAAATTGTTCAAATTTATTATGAAAATGGTCGTTCCATTACGAACACAATTCGTCGACGACGCGTTGTTTTTCATCAGAATCATATTCCCAGCAATACGTCAATTAGGAATTTAATGGTAAAATTTGAACAAACTGGTTCTGTTCTCGATGTAAAGACACCACTACGTCCTCGTAACGTTCGGTCAGTTGAAAATATCGCTAGGGTGAAGGAAAGTGTTACCGAAAGTCCAAAAACTTCAATTCGTCATCGGTCACAGCAATTAGCCATCTCAAGATCATCTCTGCAACGAATTTTAACAAAAGACCTTCGGCTACACGCATACGAGATACAGTTAACACAAGAATTGAAGCCCAGGGACCATCACCACCGCCGTATCTTTGCCAATTGGATTTTGGAGCAAAATGAATTTGATGACGAATTCTGTAAGCGAATCCTATTCAGTGACGAAGCCCATTTTCACTTAGGGGTTTACGTAAATAAACAAAACTGCCGCATTTGGGGGCGTGAAAATCCTCGAGAGATTATTGAAAAACCTATGCACCCAATACGTGTCACTGCATGGTGCGGTTTCTCGGCCAATGGTGTTCTTGGACCTTACTTTTTTGAGAATAATAATGGAGAAGCAGAAACTGTCAATGGAGAGCGGTATCGACAGATGTTGAATAATTTTCTATGGCCTCGTTTGGAAGATATGGACCTCAACAATCTTTACTTTCAACAAGATGGGGCTACTTGTCACACTGCCAGGAAAACTCTAAATGTACTGCAGGAGAAATTCCCTTGCCGTGTGATTTCTCGTAATGGTGACGTGAATGGGCCTGCAAGATCCTGCGACATAACACCGATGGACTTTTTCCTTTGGGGTTTCCTTAAGGATCAAGTCTACACAAATAATCCACAGATAATTGATGAATTAAAAAATAACATTCGTGCGGCTATTGGCGAGATTAACTTGCATATGTGTGATAAAGTCATTGAATATTTTAAAAAAAGAGTCGCTGTGTGCAGTAGAAGTCATGGTGGACATTTATCCGATATCTTGTTCCACATATCATTTTAGGGTTTCTATTTTATGTTTACGTTGATAAATCGTTGAATTTCTAAATACTGCGCATTTTATTTGGAATTTAAATCACCAAGTTCCTATTGGGACACCCTTTATTTTGGCCCTATAGCTTATTTACCACGAATTATTTAGGCAATTCCACGAAGGAGGAAGCAATTATCAACAACATTAATCGTTAATGTATTAGCTTGGTACGACTGAGAACTATCTCTCAATCTTTACTTCTAAGACTAGTAATTTCCTCAATATAATTTCATTAAGAAAACAAAAGAGAGAATCAAACTTAAATATAATTCACGGTACTGCAACAAATACCGCATGGTCTAGATCCAGAAACCACAAACGACAATATTATCACTTACGTAACAACTAAAGATATTGATAAAGTAAAAACAGAAAAACTAAAAGCAAAGTATCTTAATGAATATTCATCATACAAGGTATCTGTGCCCTTGGATAAAACTTGAAGCAAAACAGCCAGAATTATGGCTTTCAGGTACACGAGTAACCCGTTTTTTAGAAAGAATCTTGCGGAAACAGCAGAACACTCAAGCAAACAAACTAGTTTCTATTTTCTATCGAACAGCAGCAATACATGGCGATTCAAGTATATTTGTACACGAAAACATTGAAGCTATGGAGCTGGATTACCTGAAACAAAAAAGTGTAGAATCGATTATCAAATGTTCTGCAGTCAAGCTAAGCCTAAAAACAAATTTATAATATTAGCCGTCTATAGACCACCACTGGGAAATGTTGATATCTTTTATGAGGACATGGAGGAGATTTTGCTCTCGATAAAATTAAATGTAGATATTTCACAATACACAGTATTGCTTTGCGGAGATTTTAACCTGAATTTCTTGAATACTACCGACATGGGGGTAAAAAGTTTTACAGACTTGATCTTGTCTTTCGGACTACTCCAAACCATTCATGAACCAACTCGAATAGTAGATACAGCGGCAACGTTGATAGACAATATTGTTGCCAAGTCTGTTATCAGGTTTAAAAGTCTCATTAACAAAACTGGCTTATCAGATCACTTCAGGCAAAAAATTCAGTTTAACCTTCCATTAGACGCGTCCTATTTTATAACATGAGTTGTCGCGTATCACCTGGAAGGTGCAACGATAAGTTAGATAATCTAAAACTGATATTGTTGTTTTCTATTACTTAAAGGTGAAGAAAAGAAGTATGCACATTTAAACGAACACATTTATTAATTTAAAAAATAAAAACAAAACAACGAAAAAATTAACAATAATAATTCTTTTACTTTTACTCAGAACACAGAAGGAAAAAAGATAATTAAGTGTTTTATTGTTTTAAATACATTTTACAAAAAACCGTATATTTTATAAACTGTACTTCTTCCCACAATTAACATTTTCTTTACAAAAACTAATCATAACACGAATTGCAAGTAATGACGACATGTCCAAGGCATAAATATTGGCCACATTTTCTACAGCAGTATTTTGTGCTTTTCTTTGCTTGTCCTTTTGGCATGGCACACATAATTTTCTTTTCCTGATATTTTCGTCACTTTCGGGAATTTTGGATGTAGATGGAGTTGTTACTTCTAATAATCTACTATGCAGGGATGTGGGAAGCTTCTTATTGGAGACACGGTGACTTATTTATTCATGCACTAGATCTTTTGCAAGTTGACGTAAAAACATTCGCCGATTCTTTATAACTCCGCCATTTCCTGCAAATACGATTTGCGCATTTATCCCAGCAACATTTAACATTGCAAAGAGAAGACGATGGGCCATCGTCTAGTACCTCGAGCAACGTTGTATGTTGCACATAACTTATCAACTGTGTCTACACCTCCTTTTGTCTGGTTATAAAATGATATGATTTCCGGTTGGTTTATTGTGGTTACTGGACTCCTCATCTATTGCAGCATCAAAGTGAAGACAAGAAATTAAAATTAGATTTTTTCCTTTTTTAGGAACATAAGAGACCATTGTTCCCTCTTGTCTAAAAGCAAAAGCGCTAGACTTTTCATCACGATGCTATACATTTTTCAACTGCTGTGGAATTTGCCATTTTTTTTTTAATTTTCCTACAAAAGATAATTTTGTATCTGCTAAATCTTTCAGCAAAGTAACGTCACTAAACCAATTATCGGCGGTAATATTACGACCTGTTTTGATAATTGGAGCAGTTAGTCGTTTTACACCATCAGTAGTTTTATTATTCAGTGAAATTGGTCCTTGTGGCTGCTCACCTGCATATATCTCCAAATTAGACGTATAAAATATCCTTGAGTCTACTAATGCAAAAATTTTAACTCCATATTTTGCAGGTTTTGACGGCAGATATTGACGAAATACGCACTTGCCACAAAACACCTCTAATTTCTCATCAATCGCAAGGTTTTCTCCTACAGAGTAGGACTTCTTACAATTCGTAACAAATTTTTCAAAGATTTCTCTTACAGGCCAAAGTCTATCAAGCTGTTTTCGTTCTGGTCTAGTCTCTCGGTCGTCAAACCTCAGGCATCTCATTATGAATCGGAATCGAGATAAACTCATTGTTAGCCTGAAGATCTCAATACCATGACCGTTTGAGGCCCCATAAATCTTCAAGATTAATAATAATAATAATATAAATTGCCAGCTAAATATAATAAACCAATAAATGCCTTAATCTCAATCAAGTCTGTTTTACAAGCATCTCGACTTCTAGAATATTCTGATGATATAAATTCGATATATTGGCTGGTATACTTTACTATCTGATCTAATATTGAATGATTGATAAAGCAATACCAGCTACTAGAGACTGTTTTGGCTTCCTTTGCGGTACCGATCACTCCTGGAAGGTGTACCAACAGATTTTGTTTTCCCAACTTTCTTCTTACAGAAAACGGTAATTTTCTCCATGACATGAAGTCAATATATCTTTGCCTCTTTGTCGTCAATAAGCTAGATAATTTTCACAGTCTGATTCTTCAGAGTCACATTCTTTATTACTTTGCTCAGTATCTGAATTTTCTTCTCTACTTTCAACCTGGTCCTCGTCTTCAAGATCGGACTCATCCGGCACATCTAATTCGTCTTGGTTGTCTGATTCGCCATCAAATAGTATCTTATGAATTGCAGCAATGTCTTCTTCATTTTCTAAATTAAACTTCTGTTTGTTGGAAGCCATAGTGTTTCTAAAACAAAATTATAAACAAATACAGTCGCGAGCACCTCACGGGTGACAAGTACGTTTTGGGTGTAAATTATAAATTTTGATAAACGAAAATTTAACAGATAATTGTAATAGTAACAACCAACAAGCTTAAGGAAACAAAATAGTCGTATGATAAAAGAAAACACTTCGGAAGATAGAAAATATGCAACCTTCTTACCTCCACCCGTTTATTCGAAATAAGCGATGATGTGCCGGCATGTATCTGATAGGTGAGCACGTCTAATAGAAGGTTAAAGCTACAGTCACACATACCAAAATAGAAAGAAAACGAATTAGAACTATTTCCACTGCACATATACTTAACATAAGAGAACGCCTGCAATATATAAAGAACAAACAAAACGATTTCAAGAGGATTTTATAAGAATTATTGTAAACATGTCGACGACATTATAGAAAAAAAGAAAAAAGAGTGTAACACAAACCACATACTAAAACCTGATAATAAAATAAAAGCAACTTGGGACTTTGTAAATGAAGTAACTGGAAAGAGGAAAAAGCACGAATCCAATATAAAACATTTAAGTACCCATTAGAATGAAGAAATACAACAAACATTAGATCGGATGAGAGGCCACACTAATTTGAGCCATTTAAAAATCAAGTAAATGGCATTATACGAAACAGACCCGGTTGAAATTTTCAACGTAATAAATTCATTAAAAGATACGTCGGAGCAGATAAACTTCCTACAAAATTAATAAAAGAATGTGCAGACTTATTATCTACACCACTGTCGATAATAATAAACTCTTTCCTGCAGAATGGTATATTTTCTGATAACCTGAAAGCAACCATTGTAAAGATTTATCTAAAGCTTCCAATAGTGTCGACCACAATACAGGTTGTCCCAAATCGGGTAAGATTGCATGGGCATCTTCCTTATTATTGAAAATAGAGATTTATTTAAATGAGCAATATTGTGCAGTTTTATGCGCTGATCTAGAATCTGTTTTAAAAAAATCAAAATTTCGAACCATTCAGAAGTTATGTCAAAAAAATCAAAAATCGCCATTTTCTTCTAAGGCGAATATCTCCGTAAGTATAAAAGTTACGAAAACAAGTTTCATATAAGAAGCAATATGCTCGAATTCAAAATCAATGTCAAACAGAAATTCAAGATGGCGGCTTTCGCGATAACCATAACAACTTTCTTAAGTTAAATATGCGCCATATTGGATTTTTATACCACTAAATAAAGCTTTTTATTCTCTTTTCATCCATGTAACATAACCTATAATTAAATAACGAAATACTACTTTAATGAACAATTTTATATTTTAATCAAGTAGACTTGCATGAACCCAAACATCAAACATCAAATGAAATAAGTACAAAAACCATCAAATCTCAATTTTAAAATTCATAGATAATCTTCAATAGTATAGAAGTATGTGGGTTCTCCAGTTTCCACAACATTTCTGTCTATGTGCCCCTATTCTTGCCTCCCTCTTATGTAAATGTCAAGAGTAGGTCCACATGTTTTCCATCCAGTTGAGCTCTTCGCTAGCATAGCTATAACCTAGTCCTTTAAGTGCGAAGATTATTACTATCCTATTGGCATAAACATTAGGCATTCTTCCCAAACACACATAAATACTTATCCATAATTCACTAGAGGAAGTTAAAGTAGCCGGGCTGCATCTCGAACATGATTCCTCGGACTTGAAACTCCTTAAGATCCTCACATTAATAAGTTAATTGCTGCGAACTTCATTCCTGCTACCGATGCGAACATCTAATCGCACGTCGGAGGTTATACTCTACAGCCCGGCAGATAATGAAGTTCGAGCGCTATCTGCGCGAGATTGAGTTCTGGCTCGTGCGATATCTACGCGAACTTTGACAAATAAAATATCCGAAACGTTCAATTGAACAATTAAAATAAAACGCGCGCCGTCGACCATCGAAAAGATAAAATGCGAGATTCGGCAAGTTCGGGTTAAATTGCGGCCGTTACATCACACGGAGATCCTCCAGCCACGTGATGACCCCCTCGGGAAAATTTGAAAAGTTCGTAAATGGGACAAGTGAAAATAAAACTTGATTTTCGTAAGAGCCGCGAACAACGATAAAACTTATGTTGGCGGACGCTATATGTCAAATTATCCAGCGTTACACAAATCTTCTCGTGTACACAGATGGAAAGTATCTACATACTTTCACTAAACTAGGAAACTAAGTAATTTTTATGCAGTTTACGCATACTTCTGGTACAGTAAATGCAAACAGAAATATAAATCTATTGGGTACATTACAACTTGTTTGATTTCAAAAACTTTGGCGATATGCTCCACCGAATAATTGCGATGTGAAGGAACAAGTTCATTTCCCATTATTTCCAAGATTGAATGTACTTTGCGCTATTATGTGCACCTACATTGAAACTGCAACTTCATTACAGATACAAGAAGTTACGAAATAGAATTTCAATGGTATGCAGTTATCTAATAAATAGGAACGCTTTGCAATCCAGCATTTTCTCTTTATTGGAAATGCATTAGAAAGTTGTAAAGGTGTTACTTTACGCCTTTATGCTAAGGACTTATATACTTCATGCATTCATAATTTGTTCTACATTTTGGTTGTTGGATTCTGCAAAACACACAAACGAGTCTGGTAATGTAGTTTGGCCCAATAACTTTGAAAGATAAGATTCCAAATCAGGACTGACCCATAAAAGCGATGTGTCCAATGCTTAAACACTTTCTTGTTTAAAATGATTGCCAAGACTGTGGCTTTGTATGTATATCGCAGGTTATTGCGGTAACTCTAAACACCATAAATTTTATTTAATCTCAATTCTTTCATAAAACACTCGAACAAAGCGAGAACATACTGAAAAACTTTAAAATTTTCTTTTTAATATTTCTCCCAGATAATGAAAGCTTTCAGTTACAAAAGAATTACAAGCAAGGCAGATTTTCAGAATTGACTCGATACAAAAAAAAAA
>SMLS01043432.1:0-16928 GCA_004785975.1 Popillia japonica | reverse complement strand
CGAAATTTTGAAAATTGTTCTAGACTTGTTCTATTTTGTTGTTGAAGGGGAGTTGGGAAAGAGGAAAGGAACATTTCACATATTTATGTGAAATTAGCCATTTCTCTTCTTTTTTCGAAATTCCAAATATTTTATTTTAGATTTGTTCTATTTTGTTTCGAAATCTCGAAATTTTCCTAATAAAAATAGAAAAGGGCAAAATTTTGCTACAGGTTGTTCTAGATTTGTTCTATATATTCTTCAATAAGTTCGGCCAAAGTTTCAATTTTCAATCATGCTAGTAACGAAAAAACGAAATGAAATATCGTCGGTGGAAAGTTACCACCAAAAACTCGAAGATTTGAAACTTGTTCTATTTTGTTGTTGAAGGGAGGTTGGGAAAGAGGAAAGGAACATTTCACATATTTATGTGAAATTAGCCTCTCTATTTTTCTATATTCTCTCTATTTTTTCGAAATTTTAAAATTTCTATTTTAGATTTGTTCTATTTTGTTTCGAAATCTCGAAATTTTCCTAATAAAAATAGAAAAAGGCAAAATTTTGCTACAGGTTGTTCTAGATTTGTTCTATATATTCTTCAGTAAGTTTGGCCAAAGTTTCAACTTTCTATTATGCAATTAACGGAAAAAAGAAATGAAATATCGTCCGCCAAAAATTCGAAGATTTGAAACTTGTTCTAGACTTGTTCTATTTTGTTGTTGAAGGGGGGTTGGGAAAGAGAAAGGAACATTTCACATATTTATGTGAAATTAGCCATTTCTCCCATTTTTTTCGAAATTTTAAAATTTTTATTTTAGATTTGTTCTATTTCGTTTCGAAATCTCGAAATTTTCCTAATAAAAATAGAAAAAGGCAAAATTTTGCTACAGGTTGTTCTAGATTTGTTCTATATATTCTTCAGTAAGTTCGGCCAAAGTTTCAACTTTCTATGATGCAATTAACGGAAAAAAAGAAATGAAATATCGTCCACCAAAAATTCGAAGATTCGAAACTTGTTCTATTTTGTCCTGAAACTTCTCAACTTTGTATAATGCATATTTCACAGAAAAAAGTGGAGGGGGTAAAAGGAATTTCAAATATTTTTCGAAAATTTAAATATTGTTGGGGGTAAAGGGTGGTGGTAACAAAATTCCATTTTATTGAAAACTGTTCTCGATTTATTCTAATTTCTTTCGAAGTCTCAGACTTCGCACGGAAAATAGAAAAAAAATATTCGAGAAGACGGGGAGTGGAGAGGTAGAGGTGCGAGGGGAGAGGGACCAAGCTTTGTTCGAAATTTTGTATGTGGGTGGTATCAAAATTAGCCCATTTTTCCGAAATTTTCATAGTTCTATATTTGTTCTATATTGTTTCAAAATTTCGCTAACGGAAAATAATCGAAAAATAAATTAAATAAGTGGGAAGTACCACCACCCTTTACTGTTTTTTTTTTCCGAAAAATTCGAAGTATTCTAGGTTGTTCTAAACTGGTTCTATTTTGATCTGAGCCTTGTAATTTTTTTGATGTAGGGGGTGGTGGTACCAAAATTCCATTTGGTACAAAATTCCTCAGCCCTGTTTTATTCGAAATTGTGAAAATTATTCGAAATAGGGGGTGGAAGTAGGAAAACTGAATTTTATTGAAAGTCGGCCTTTTGTATGATGCGTATTTTATGAGAAAGGGGGGCAAGGACACACTAAAGAATTTTTCGTTATTTTTTATTCACAGAGGGAGTGCTGCAGGGTTAGAAAATAATAAGAAAAAAGAAAATGATTTTGTATTAATTTGAAAACAATATATTGAGATATTTATTGAACATTTTCGTTTTTATTTTGTTTATTTATCTGCAAAACCTACAGTACAAAATGCGAGCACAAAAATCTTACCACTTAACGATTAAAATTAACAAACCCCCCGTATCTAGGATCTATTTCGTTCGTTTAAAATATCTCGGTTAATTTGACGCAATTGGAGCTACATGATTATTACGACTAAATAAAAAGAAATTAAAAAAAAATTCTTGCAGTCGTATATGATAGCATGATATTAGGCTAAAATAATTGTATAAAATATAATGTAGTTATGTGTATAAAAAAAATATTAAAAAAAAATTATTATTAATGGCGAAGTACTATTATATATAAATATATTATATAGAAAAATATAATAATAATCTCAGTATTTATATAAATGTATAGAATTAGTTTTTTGTAAAGAATTTTATTTATACGATATTATAACAACGTTTAATACTGCTGCAGGGTGATTCGGGCTGTTGAGCTATCCTGTTTAATTCGTACTTTCAAGGATCCGCCCCCAAGATGGGGACGTTTATCCCGAATCAGCCTGTAAACCTAAATAAATGTCAATGAATTAAGAATTAAAAATTAAAAAAAATAAGACCCATACAAATTACAAATTATTCTATTGGACCAATTTTAGTGTAAATGTTATATAATATATAAATATATACATAATATATCTCAAGATGTCTGATCAGGTCCAGTCGGGCATATTTAAGAAAATTGAGAATTAAAAAAAAGAAAAATGCTCATCAGGATGTGACTCAGTACTTGGTGTCCATAGATATAACGAAGCCAAGTACGTTTTATCGGTATCCATTTAACTTTAAATGTATTGTTAGCCAAACTAAAAACAAAAAAAATGGATGTAACTAATTGTTCGTTGTAATTTTTTCAATGTTGTTGTAAGATATCTATATATGTGTGCTTGATACAGATGGAATAGTTATCCGTCCACCAGGCCCTTTACATGTAACGAGTAAAATTTTAAAAGATATCAAAAAAGTATACCATTTTGGACACCAAGTTACGAGGTTAACAGTAAAATTAAAAACCAAAAAAAAGAAATCTTAAGTATAGGTTATATATGAATGAGGAAAAACACTTTTGAGTGAGTGAGGTACCGTTACGCCGTTAAATTTCGATTAAATTCTGTTATAATACGAGACGGTCATATTCACCATAAATATACAGCTTTATCAAAAATTTTTGATAACGCTGTATCTACACATCGTCCTATATGTCTAGAATTCCTTTAATTTACGAAATCAATGTCTACTTTGATGTTTCCAATTTATAAAAATAAGAATATGAATATGAAAGTCTTCTATTGTGATCTTCAGTGTGGTATACTATTATAAAAACGAAATACGCAAAAAAAAATGAAGATATCTCATCCTTTCAAGTATTTAATATTGAGAGAACGATAAGACTTATACACTATATATAACATATATATTTAGAATTACTATTTTTTATCTTCAAAACAACTTGAAAGGGTTTTGCTTTTCTCTAAAAAATAAAAAAAATCCCTATTATACCGTTCCTTACTTTCCCCCACAACCTTCTCCCTCGAATTAAATTAAATTAATAGTCGTTTTTAACGAAATAAATTCATATTTCAGAATCTTATTTGTATAGATGTCGGAATAATTCCACTGAATGTTTCTAACGTGTGTTACAACAAAAAAAAATTAATAATAACAAGAAATGTACGTGTTATATCATAAAATTTAAAAGCGAAAAAAGAAAAGAAATAGTCTATCGATTCAGTTAAAACTTTGTATATATATGTTAAATGTTATAGAAATTTTAACTTATTTTCGGACGAGAACGAGAAGAAACGAATACATATATTGGTATAACAACTTAGAAGGCTGCGACACCGACTTGAACAAGCGCAATGCATTTTTAAATATGTTGTACCTAATTTAATTAATTACTTTAATATAATTGATGATTTTATAATTATACACTTCAGATTTATGTTCCCGTTAATAAAATCAACTTTTCATAATAAAAACAAGCATTTTCCTTTAAATTTCCCTACATAAGATAACATTTTAAACAGATCACACGGTATATAAAGCCACAATTTAATTAATACACCGTTTATTACATCCTAAAGGTTGGCACGCCTAGCTTTCGTACGAAAATTCAAATTTAGTTGTTTTGTTGTCGTTTTTTCGAGATTAACCTAACAATTTTGCGAGCTTAAAAACTAATTTCCCTTTTAATTTCTAATCCTTTTAAGTGTTCGATTTGTAAAATTAAACTCCATAATGGTCTCTACGAAATTTGCTGATTATAACGTTGATTCCAACGAGGTGACTAGCATAATTTTCGGTAATTAAATTAGTGAGACATCAGGATGTCACCCAAAGAATTAAACCTTCTTAATTTCCAGTTTATAACACAAACAACATCACATTTCCGACCACCAAATTCAAGCCTTTAATGACACACCAAATCTTCGATGAGGAGAACATTTATGGGTATCACGGCCTTAGAATTAACATATATTTCGCAGCCCATTCAGGGTACTGTTTCGTGGATGTTTATTACGATGAGGTTGTACCGACAGGGAATAAATTCTGCTTGGAGCCAGATAACGTTATGAATCTACTAACACCGTGGTTTCCAGGGAATATGACTAATCTACAGGATTTTAAAAATTGCATTAAATCAGATGAGCCCGATTACATATATGGGGAATGCGTTGATTGCTTCACAAACATAAACGGTAAGGTTTCGCTAGATATAAACCTATCGAAATAATAACGTCACACATATACATATTTGTAGAAGAACAGAAGATGACTGGATTCCGTATAATAAACTGCGATGTATCATCGGCAGCTTTTAAAGCATTTCATAAGAGATTTCAAAGCTTAATTATAATGTTCATCGATGCTGCTAACTTCATCGATTTAGATGACCCCTCCTGGCGGATTCTTTATTTATATGAAGAATGTCGTGTTGGTAATAAGTATAAGTATTGCCCGGTTGGGTTTTGTAGCATGTATTTGTTCAAAGAAACTACGACAGTAGCTCGAATTAGTCAATTCTTCATCGTACCTTTCCTACAAAGACTCAAACTCGGATATAAATTGCTGGAAGCAACTTATAATTATTTGAAAGCGACTGTTAACGATCTAGAAGAGATAACAGGTTTGTATTCCACATTTTAGTATTAAAATGATGTAAAAATATAATTTTTTATTATAGTTGAGAGTCCCAATAAGATTTTTACTCGAATGCGTGATAATCTCGATATCTCCTACTTAATTAAGGAACCGGATTTTGGAAAACTCGAACTGTTTAAAGGGTTTTCCGATCAGATGTTGAAGATCGCTCGATTAAAGTATAAACTATCGAACGAGCAAGCTAGGAGGATCTATGAGATATTGCGGTGTTACTGGTGCCAGAATAATAGTCGTGAATACGAGAAGTTTGTACAGGATGTGAAGAAGCATCGTAAAGCACAATTTATTGTAAGTTTTAAGGAAAAGCATTATTAGTTGTATATGGATATACAAAGTGGCCCGTCAAAATTAATTTAAATTGCAGATGAAGCAAGCTAGATCGAAGAACTTGCCAAGACGTAACTCTGATGAGGATATTAATCTGTCGCTTATCTTGCAGGGGGAGTTTGATCGATTTATCCACACAATAGAATCTACTGTAAGACATATTCAAAAAAACTACCCGAAGGAATCGTAGTCTTTGTCGTCGAAACTTTGTTATTAGTTTTTTTTTTAATTTTACAGTTTATTCCTTGTTGAATTTCGTTTTGTTAGTAAGTGTTTTAAAGACTCGTGATCTAAAAGTAGGGGGACACAATTAAGTTTTGATTCCGAACAACCAAAAACCCTACTTTTACCTTTAATAGAATAAGTAGCTTGTAAGATATTACTATAATAAGTAAGAGAACAAAACTATGCGTCTGACAACATTATCGTACTGTTTGCAAGAGATTGAATTGATTTTAAAGCAATTAATTTGCTGTGGCGCATGTATTTATTATATTGTTACAAAGTAAATTGATATATTTTTATATTTTTCAAATAAATTAAGTGTTCTTAATAAAAGTCTTATCATTATATAATAATAAAAAATACGAATTTAAAAATTCCCGCGAAAAAAATTCTAACTTACCGGCATTCGCTGCAACCCAGGTGTCCTCCTCCTCATCCTCCATTGGTTGATAAATGATAAACATAACCTCACTTTTTCTACCTACTCATTTATACAATATCACCGTGTAATTAAACGCTGAATTAACCAAATTAGCGAATACAATTGATGAATAAACCCAACATGGATAAGGAGAAACTCGACATCGTGAAGAGCATCTTGCGTTTTCTACGCGACGAAATTGAAAGCACGAAGCTGGATATGGAGCAGAAGGAGTCCCTGGAGGTAGCTAAGCAATGCTTAGAATCCACGTACGAGATAGATTCGGGGGACGCGTCCGTCTATTCAGAATCAGCTAATCTTTATTATCTATTTAACGTGAATGCTGAGGTAATCTCACCTTTTCCCTTCACCATCGATAGATTAATTTAATTTTTGTGTTATTAGGTTAGCGAGGATGCTGCGAAGAATGCTGAGGAGCTCAAGGTCCGCGGGAACAATCACATGAAGAACGGACAATATATCGAGGCTCTCGATATGTATACGAAGTAAGTTGATGTTATCGCGGTTATCAGTCGGTAATATAATTTTTAAATTATTACAGAGCTATAAATTTAAATCCAAAAAACCATGTTTTCTATTGCAATCGCGCTGCTGCGTATAGCCGATTAGAAAAGCACTGGAATGCCGTAGCGGACTGTAAAGAATCGATTAAATTATTCCCAACGGCTAAAGCGTACGGGAGATTAGGGTACGTCTCCATTCTAATAAGATGATCAATTTAATATAAATTTCCCCAATTTAGCGTTGCATATTCGAACATGAATATGTACCAAGATGCGAAAGATGCCTATTCGAAAGCGCACGAGTTAGATCCATCTAACGCTACGTATGAGCAGAATTTGAAGCTAGCTGATGAATTATTAACTTCCCAGCCGCCGGGGGCTGCGCAAGGTGCTAACCCATCGCCGAACGCCAATCCGCTTAACATCAATAATTTCCTTAACAATCCAGCTCTGATTAGTATGGCCTCGCAGATGATAAGCGACCCTGCATTCCTCAATATGTAAGTATATATATTCGTATGAATGATAGTATTATCAATCGGACACACTCATATAAAATGTATGCTATGGTATGGTGTTTAGGGTGTCTGATTTGATGTCTTCTGGACCAAATGGTGATCCTAATATAGATGGTTTTCTTAGTGTGTAAGTAAGATTAATTGAAATGTGTGCTGAATAAGTTACGTTGGATGCATGCGATTACATTTTATTTTCATTTTACGTTTATATGTATAATGTTAACATGTGTTAATGTTAGTTCTCGTTTGGTGCCGAAATAATTCTATTTATCTATTGTAGGACCCAACAGTTGGCCCAACAGATGCAGGCGGCTAATCCTAATTTAATAGAATCGCTTCGTCAAACGATGAATGCTAACTTTTCAGGAAACCCTGACGACCCCCCGCAGGACCCATCACAGAATGACCAACAAAATTAAGAAAGTTTTTTTTTGATATACTTAAACATATTTTTTTTATTATTGAAAAAAAATGATATAATAATATTCTAAATAAGGAAATTGAATTGGAGCAAATGTGATTGTCCGTAGTTTTCGTTTTATAATTTTTCGTTTTTCTGTTCTCTCACCGTTTCTATTTCGTTTCTATGTTTGTATAAATTTGTATAAACAAGATGATTGAATATAAATGCTCACCTATTATATATGTATGTACCTAATTCTCTTGTAATTCAAAATGTGATTTATTTTATTCAATAAAGTTAAATTCGTTCGAATTTTTTCGATATTTATTAATCCTGTGATAAGTGAAGCAATTTTTAACGCAAATTACGGTTTATGAAGATATTTTTTTACGTGAACACTCATAATTCGCACCGCAAAATATTTTGACGTCAATTAAAGAAAATAAATCGGACCTAGTGGTGATGGCATTATTTCGAATCGAAAGTGGCCCACGTATTTTCGAAAAGGCATAAATTTAGAAGCTCTATTTTTAATCTAAGTTGTGTATAATATATGAAGGTGAAATTACCCAATGACAGCTGAAAATGTTGAAAACAAATATATAAGATGTTCAACATCAATCAATCAAAGTTTTTGAGTTGATATAATCGAATGCCAAAAATAATTATATTAAATTGGACGGGCTGGGGATACAGGAGATTCGCATTTATTCAAACTAAAGTGTGAATTCCATGTAATAAAGACATGATTATATCAACTAGACTTCGTACGACGTAAAAAAGACATTATTACGCCTAAAAAGCTTAATTCGCGTCATTTTTACGTCATTAATACGTCGAGCGCCACTAATCTGCACCAAATCAATTGCGATGATATGGATATGCTTTTGGCTTTAAACTCAAATGAAATAGAAATGAAACAACAAGTGGTTACATCGACGGCCTTATTCTCCAGGTGCTGCTGAGGATTTTTCGTAATTTTCAGTGAATCACGAATTAATCACTGATGATACTAAGACTGGGCTAGGGCTAAGACTTTAACGTTCTTGTGGTTGATGTGGTCATCCTCATCTTGGAGCGATCATTACAAATATTTCAAAATTCGAAACTATTTTGAATAAAATTAAAATGAAATGAAAGATATTGAAGATATTTTTAGCTATAGAAAAACATTACATGTACATACTTAGGATGATGAAGAGTTTAGTCTTGTCGAGTCGCTGCTAACATCGCTGTAACAATCAAACACAATATACAGTGCTATTATTTTACTATACAACATATTCCTATGTTGCATTTTAAAATAATCGAGTCAAAGCATTATACGATAGGCAACCCATTATACATACTACCCTAGCGTCAAGAATAATTATTGTTTAGTGTCACTTGAAATACGTCAAATATTATTATTATTCATTATTATTTTCCCTATTGCCGACAGTTGGAACTCTATATAATTTTGGCTTTTTAAAATGGTCTGTATTAGACAAAAAGGGCCTGTTTTTATGGTACAAAAATTCAGGTTTTTTAAAAATTAAAAATATCACGTTTAACATATGGATGAATTTGAAACGAATATAGCATTCTTTTAAAATTTACATTTATATTTCTTCTTTATTTCAAAAAATCAAAAAATAAGGAGTGTAAATACATAAAATGAAATTATATGTAAACAAATATTACGTACACATATTCTAATACATACAAATGAGATAATTGTCTCCATCTATACTACATATAGAAAATTCAATCTTATGAATTATAATTGAGAAAGAAAACTGTAAATCAAACTTTTAATTATAACCATAAGATGGTGCGCGATGATGTCACTGTTTGTAAATGTAGAAAAAAAATACAAATTATATATTTTGTAATAATTTTATATCATTTCATAATTATTTCTTACTTTATTTATATAAATGACTATTGCAACTAAAAAAGGCTCGCTAATACGTTTAGCAGACCAGTTTTAAGACTGTTGATGATGATGAAATACATGGCTTTATAATTTTTTTAATTCCTATATTAGCAAATATTTTAAACAAAGTTGTTGATGTAATAGATGATAAAATAAAAGGTAAGTCGTTAACATTAGAAATTCCTGGTCAACCCTCAATTCCTTTAAAGAAAACATTATCTTAAAAAGATAAAAACGTAATAGAAAAAGAATATTAGCGCTCTTATGAATATGAACAATAAATAGGATTCAGATTGTGATGATGATATACCATTGGTATGATGTTTTTATATAATTAAACAAATTGAAACTATTAATTCGACAGAAGAATTAAAAAAATTATTAAATAAACGAGATTTTCGATTATTTGAAATGAAATTTATATAATTTAATAATTAATCTATCTAATGTGTTCCAGTACCAATCTAAATTAAAAGTATGATATTATCAATATTTGATGATTCTATCTTATTATCACTTTTACATTTATCAATTAAATAATTTGTTTGTATTATTCATTTATAATACTTTGAATAATTGTATTACATATGTATGATTTTCATTATAATACGATTAAAAAAGAATATAATGAAAAAGTAAAATTAATGTACATACATACATAGATAACAGATTCCTTAATCTATAATTTGAAATAAGATTGTAATAAATTTATTAAGAATAATCAAGATTATTTTGATACATCTAATTACCTTAAAGATCATGAATTATACAATGATAAAAATTGAAATCAATTAAAAAGATCTGTACTTGACAAAGAAATTAAATTTCAACATTATAAAAAATGTTTGGAATTTACAAAATTTATTGCTATTAACCCCATCTAGATAGAGGATGCACAACCAAACACCACCCATAAAAAAAGGGTTCTCTTTATTTTTCTGTGAGAATAGATTCCATTTCTAACAAAAAAAGACGATATAATAGGAGGTATGTTGTATGATTCAGACAAAAAAGAATATCATTATTTACATAAGCCGTGGGTGCCAAAACTTTTTGCAAAACTGCTAACATACTGCCCAAGTTTAAAAATAGCAGATAATCTAATTTAAGTACCACACAAGATTACCAAAATATCCCGCAGAGACGCCCCCTCAAAATCGCGTTTAATCCCATTTCTCTTTACTTAGATATTTATTATTATTTTTTTATAGTGTTTATATTATTTTTTAAATAGGGATATTATGGGAGTTGCAGGAATCTGTAATCTTATCTCTAACGTCACTGATATCTCAGGTTTATGTCGGTAGATTACACTACCGAGCCACACACGGGGTAGTTTGACATTTAAATTTTTTATTTATTTATTCTAATTTATTCTAATTCATTCTAATTCATTCTAATTTGAAATTCGAGGGAATTGTTGCGAATGTTTTATAAATGATCCAACATAATTCTATTTAAAGCACGAATTATAACATATCTCTCCGAGGAGATGCCAATGTTATTTTGCCGAAAATTATTTTCAGAACGACGTTTTACGATGCTGTTTTGTAGCCTTAAACACAACACGATATACTCTCAAATTAAATTAAATTAAATTAAATTAAAATGAATCGAATTAGATTAGACAGCGTTAAAGGTGTAATGCATCTTCTTTTTTTAAAAAAGAATCTGATGCATTTCGCCAAACACACTCACTGAAATGTAAAATGTAGCTGTTACAAATTATGAAAAATGAATAACAAGGCATCATTAGTCAGTCATGTTATTTATGTCAACTGTGTACGTTTGATGGTGGCATAAGAAGCTAAAAATTGCTATTTTTACACGTCAGAAGCTTTGGATAAAATAATGCGAGTGAATTTATACTTTTTGGCAGCATTTCTTAATAGAAATGAATTTAATTGAGAGACAAATGTAATATATTACCTGGCAAAAGCCGTTATTAAGCTTGATTTATAAAATTATATTTCGTTTAACGAATACACACACAACAATATCCTGTTACGAAATGTTCTAATATTTAAAAAAAACTTGCGTAATCCCAATTTTTTTGCGGAAAAATGAAAATTTTTTTGGCAAACGCTGGCGACTCGGTGTAAAACGATATTCTAGTTTATGTACTGACAGAGTATCCTTGTCAAAAATTCGCGCATACATGTATTATGAATCATCATGGAAACTAAGATCGCAACCATACTTAATTTCTTGGAGAATACGATCTCCCAGACCTTGGGCTCTTGCAAAAATGCGGGCAATTGCATTAGATCTCGGGTAAATTGGGTGTAAATGGGTTACACGCTCCATTTATTAATATTTCGTGTGGCCAACCTAGATTTGATTTTGCGGTATTAATTTCGTATTAAGTATGGATGGGGAATAAAGCTTTTATAGTGGTATAAAATGAAATTAAAAATAACCTTTAAAATATTTGACCTAGATATCGATTTAAAATCTCCAGACTTAAGTCTATTTTAAAGGATAAGTGCGTTTTATTGGATTAATCGATGTTTATGTTTGCTTTCAGGAAAGCTTCAGGTGAGGCTAAAGTTAAGCATTTACGACAAAGAATAAGTTAAAAGCGGGTTGTGTTCTGTCAATTAAATTGCAACGGTGGGGGTCTACGCAAAATAGACTTAAGCCACCTTACATTTTCAGTACGGCAAGTGCCTCATCGTTGATAGGTAGTATATTTATTGAGATATGGATCCATGGCGCATGCGTCTAAAATTACGTGCTGATTTCGTTCGGTTACTCTCGTATACTAGCGCAGCGGGCCGCCCTATATGGCTTGGCATGGGATTCGACTATGTATAAGATTACACCTCTTTTTCTCTAGTCCCTGCTAAAAATACTTGGTCCAACAGTTATTTCTAGAGGATTATATACATGTTTTCTTTTGAAGAAGTTTCCATATCGTACGTCCAATTCCAAACTGTAAAAAAAAACAATTTTTTCTTTCGAATATATTAGACCGACTAACATCCGTCTGATATAGTGGCACTTACACTTAAACCTCAATTAAATCGACAATTAATTTTTTCTCTCTTATTACGTTCAGCGCAACCCACATTGTGTTAGAGATTTTCGTCGGTCTTCGGTAAACCGGATACTGAAATGAGTCTGTTAAGAAACTATTTCAGCAAGGACGACTCAACGTTGGGTAATGAGAGTATGTCACGGTTGTGAAACAAAAATAGAAGTGTTTTGAATATCTAAATTTTCATTACAACAACAGTTTCTGCCAAAACAATCCGTTTAGAAAAAAATATATATATCTGCATGTTTCGCGCGAATATTTTGCAATCGGATTGGGTAATTCAATTTATTTTCATCAGATTTGAGCTGCTATCATAAATATTTGTCCGGATTGATTAATTTTGAACCAAGATCGCACCTATTATTTCGCCGAAACACCATTTATTATTCTATATGTTTCACGCCGCTTTATAGCTTCTAAACTTTATATTTCTGATCCCTCCTTTGCCTTTTGTCGTATCACACAAGCATCACCTACTTGGGCTAGTGTTTTAATCACAATCTTCTCCAAATAGACTTCATACGACGTCAAAAACACATTTTTTCGCGTAAAAAGCTTAATTTGCGTCATTTTCGCGTCATTAATACGTCGAGTGCCTCTAATATGCACCAATCCCAACAAACATTTACCTCTCGGCCTCTAGCTTCTGGTTTTACATCCATTTCTAGCAAGTACGACGTCGAAAAGCCATTTTTACGCTTAAAAAGCTTAATTTGCGTCATTAATACGTCGAGTGCCTCTAATATGCACCAATCCAAACAAACATTTACTTCTCTGCCTCTAGCTTCTGGTTTTACATCCATTTCTAGCACGTACGACGTCCAAAAAACAACATTTTTACGCTTAAAAAGCTTAATTTGGGTCATTTTCGCGTCATTAATACGTCGAGTGCCTTTAATATGCACCAATTCAAACAAACATTTACCTCTCGGTCTCTAACTTCTGGTTTTACATCCATTTTTAGCAAGTACGACGTCGAAAAAACATTTTTACCCATAAAAAGCTTAATTTGCGTCATTTTCGCGTCAGTAATACGTCGAGTGCCTCTAATATGCACCAATTCAAACAAACATTTACCTCTCGGCCTCTAGCTTCTGGTTTTACATCCATTTCTAGCGAGTACGATGTCCAAAAAACAACATTTTTACGCTTAAAAAGCTTAATTTGCGTCATTTTCGCGTCATTAATACGTCGAGTGCCCCTAATATGCACCAATCCAAACAAACATTTACCTCTCGGCCTCTAGCTTCTGTTTTTACATCCATTTTTAGCAAGTACGACGTTCAAAAAACAACATTTTTACGCTTAAAAAGCTTAATTTGCGTCATTTTCGCGTCATTAATACGTCGAGCGCCACTAATCTGCACCAATTCAAATAAATATTAACGTTCGCATCAAAACATTGTTCTCAGATGATTTTCCATTTATGTCCTCTATTTCTCAGCGTCGTATAAGTGAATATGGATTTGGTTTTACATCCATTATGAACCCAAAATGAATAGAAATAGAATTCAGAATTTTGTGTCACAGCCTTGATTAATAAAGTTGGTCTTTATTGTTTGGTGATATCCCTCACTATTAATATTTTAAGATCGTCAGACTTCGTGACCAATAACGTCTTCAGACTTGCCACCACCTCAAGCATCACCCGCTTGGGGTGGTGGCTTCATTATAATCTTTTCCATGTAATAAGGCATGATTATAACAACTAGATTGCGTACGACGTAAAAAAATTATTATTACGCTTTAAAAGCTGGATTTTCGTCATTTTTGCGTCATTAATACGTCCAGAGCCACTAATCTGCACTAAATCAATTGGAATGGCATGGATATGCTTTTGGCTTTAAATTTACTATATTTAGAGGCATTCTTTTATAGATATAAGGCAGAGATTGGTCTTTTTTCATGATGAAATTATGGAAGCTAAAATAATTTTTTACAAAGACTTCTATCTAATTAAATACATGAATCACACACGAAATAATATACCTTTATGTAACAGTTTTATTAATTTAAATGCCCATTTATTTGCCAAAATTCACAATAAGTAAATAAACAAAATAAATTTTAATAGATTTGGAATTTATGGCACGGTTACCGTTAAATCTAATTTAGATTAGACTATCTTCAATGTACAACATGACATTTTACCAGTACGAACACGTAGAATTTAGCTGCGAACGAATTTTAAAATTTATGGCAAATAGGAGCTGCACATGAAAAACGAACGAGTTCCAAAAATTCGCGTTCGAGGATTGCGTCAAGATTTTATAGTGAAAATTTCCATTTATCGTAATGCAATAAAATCGCTTTTCGAGAAGTGATTATATAAATTTTACCACCTGTTTTTGGCTCAATTCTAGCGACATCCCGCCGAAATGTAACAAGAACGAATTCGTAGAAATTCATGGAGTTTGCGGGCGAATTTTGTTAGGAGAGATTTATTTTAATAGTCTTCCCAATTTAATATTCCTCGCGATTTAATAGTCTTCGCAAAGAGAGCACACGTGGATGTTATTGTAAAACGGAAGCTTGCAACTCCCACGCGAAATGTATCTTTGAAGATTCGAATTCTTTTAGAACCACATACATATATGTAATATAAAAAAATATATAAATCTCAATTTTTTATTTTATTTTTTTTCGGTATAAATGGCGAGGCTATAATTAGAATGCGGGATCTGATAGTCCCGTTCTTCAAACTAAACGTGGGCTAATGTTTACCGAAGATGACATCCTTCTTAGACTGAGCATTCTGAATCGAGTACCGGGATTTTGTCGTACAAACTTCGTATGCGTCAATATTTGGAGATGTTCCTCACTTATCTTGAATGTCAGCCTGATTTTTCACCGAAATACCGAAACTTTCACCGATTTCAGGGCTTCGAAGCATATTTAAATGCAATAATGACGTAATCTATGACCAAATATTGACGTAAAATTAAATTTCTAGCGTTCTCTGGGTGTAATTTGGTCGGAATTAGTCGGGATGGGTTTAAATTTAACACTGATGGTTGCTTAGAATGCATGCAATGTTAAATTCCGCTTTTATTAAACGAATCTCTTGAATTTTTGATTTGCAAAAATTAAATTTACATCGAGTATAAACAGCAGTTAAAGCGAATTTACAACTGAATAAATTGCAGTAAATTCGCTCATTTCAAGTCTATATATCTGAGTAATTCCAAAAATAAAGTGGCCGGTGTTTATTTTCGTTAAACTATAAAAGTTTGTATATCCCAATTCAACCGTAACTAAAATAAAGTTGAGAGTGTTTTCCTTGTGACTTTTTTATCTGAGTTAAAATATAACAAAAATCTATATGTGGGATTATGAACGTAATTCGCAGCACATTAGCTTCACTTCAAAGTGCATCAAAGGTCGACGTGAACAGACTAAATACAGAAGATCTGCGCCGATAAATTGTGTTCGATTAGCGGATATCTCAAATTTTGGCTGCAGCGAGTGATACCCTACTTCTGTTAAAAATATATATTAAAGAATGTATATTTTGGCTAGAGTTTGTGAAACTGTATATAATTTATCCGTCCTTTTTAAATAGGACCTAAAAAAAGATATTAAATATATTTAAAATAATCTTACGACCCTTTTAACCTAAATACTCCCGAGGACGTTCTCAAAAACAAAACATCAATAACCGACTGTATATAATTGCAATTACACGAACAGATATTTTCGTATTGTTCGCTTCCGAATGAATCACTTTTTACTAACGCCCTAACAACGTTTAGACGTCGAGGTATCCGAGGTATTCGCTGTTAATCACATCGTTAGAGCCTCTCAGATATTGGCGTAGCGAGTTCGACACATCTGTAATCTCTCATAATCTATTTTTAACCATATTAGTAAATTTCGGACGAAATGCCAAGGAAATCTCGTTGAGTATCCCTTAAGGTTAATTTTATATACTATTAATATTATTTCCGATCACGTCCTAATCAAGAAGGTCTGTCTACCTGGCTTACTCATGTTGGTCGCAAAAATAGATGATGTCAATTGTTAAATTCGTTCCAAATGAGGCAATCGCTTATTTTAGCTCCCATTACTTACGAAAATTAATTTAGGTACTGATTCAAGTAATTTTGACCCGAATTTTGACGTAATTATCAACATAAATCCAAAACCAGACCAAAAAATCACCAATTATAGACGTGATTACTACCTTATCATATTATCCGTCTTAGAGCAATGAAATATTCTGCAAAACTTTAGTACAGACCTCACATTGGAATCAGCCGCATTGAAAAATGCCAGGTTGTGCTTGTTTAACGTGCACGTCATTTATTGGTAGTTTTTACGTCCCCTTGGTTTCTTTCCTCTTTAGACCTGTTAAATATCGCGACATATCCCCAACTATGTTAACAACATAACGTCCTGCGATGTAATTTTAATCACATATCTTCCTAAATCAAAATACACTAATTATTGACGTGATTATTACGTCATTATTATAAAAAATGAAATATTTTAATAATTTTGCCGTATTCTTATGTTTACATATCATTTAGAACGCCATACATGCCCTGCATAGATGATATAATGC
>SMLS01043425.1:0-16294 GCA_004785975.1 Popillia japonica | reverse complement strand
AGAACCGACGTGTGGGAGTTCCTATGGCAGTGTCAAGGCTTTCGTCAGAACACAGCTCGCTACCAGACACCAGTCCCACTGGAGGGGACTCACTGGAATGAGACACTGTAGAATCCTGGGGGTTCATTCGTACCAGGATAGGCTTCGTAAAGCCGTTTCTATGAGCAGGCCCAGGTTGAGAAGGCTTACAGGCATCCTGACTGGGCACTGCACACTGAACAAACACCTGTATCGCATGGGCTTAGTTAACTCTCCTCGGTGCAGAAGCTGCGGAGACGCGGAGAAAACTCCCGTGCATCTCCTTTCCGACTGCCCTGCATGGGACATAGAAAGGCGGAGCTACTTTGGGGTCGACAGATTGGACGAACCCAGACTAGAACCTAACTCTCGACCAGTTCGCACACTTTCTCTCACAGGTGCAACTGGGCGGGAGGAGTTAAACGATATGGGGGCACAATAGGCCTTTTTGGCCGAGCGGCCGTTCGGGGTCACCTGCCCATGGGGGAAAAAAAACACAAAGTGTAAAATGCAATAATTTAAGCAGCATTTTGTAAATGGTGTTTTTATCTACTACGCCAAGTTAAAAGTAAATTGGAATATATTACATATTTTAATGCTTAACTATATTTTGTTCAAAATTTTATACTTGCTGATATTGGATCTATATACTCTGGCTGACCTTGCATACACAGATATACATACATAGTTTCAATATTGAATACACAGGAAAATGGAGATAAAAGCTAGCTTACTGAAAGTATTAACTCGTATTGTGAATACTTAACGTAGTCTATTGGCATGTTAGAATTATGTCAGTGTTATCTAAAAATATTTTTATATTGCCATATATGATGAAATAGATTTGTTATTAAGTACAAAATAATTCGAATCACTTTGCATTATTCTAACACATAAATAAGTTGCAAGAACAATATGTAGCTACTGTACTATCTTTCTCGTATTAAATAGGAATTTTTCAGGGAATGTAGTTAATAAAACATGATGCGGTCTAAAACGTATCTATTTTTCAGATATTTTTTCCACTTTTTAGGTCAATTGAAACGGTATTCGATTAAAAATCCATTTATTCCAGAACTTATATACAGGGTTTCCACGGCCGAGTGGGACATAGGGAGAATACATGAAATATAACAATGGCTAACAATGAACATTTCCACAATCATAGTACAAAGAAAGTCACTTTAATAAAACCAGCTGAAAAAGGACGTATGGACGGCCATCTAGATGAGGTGGTTTGTAGGACAACATCAACATAATGCGCAGCTGTCATAATGCCTTGAATAAACAGAAGTGGTGATCGGCTACCATAAGCAATAGCCCCTCAAACAATTACTCCAACAGTCCTGTGTGTATGCCTCTCAACAGCAAACCCAATATTGCGTTGCTCTCCACGCCGCCGTCGTATCCTTCTACGGCCATCGTGCATCCCTAGACAGAAGCACGATTCATCGCTGAAGACGACATTGCCATTCTGCTTCCCAATGCTGCCGTTCTCTGCACCAGTTCAAGCGTTCACAACGGTTGTCCGCAGTCCGAAAAAGCACTAATTGCGGACGGTATGAGAAAAGTCCAAAAGCTCGAATGCGGCGATATAGTGTACGAATAGTAACAGGTCTTCCTTCTTTTCCAAACCATTGGTGAGCGATTTGACGAGTTGTAGCAAAACGGTCTCGTAGAGCTAGTTGTCTGATGCGCCAATCCTGACGCTCTGGGGTATACCTCGGTTGACCAGTTGGTCTTCTTCTTGTTCCTTCACCATCTTCTGTTCACACACGACACACACGCATTACCGTCATTGCAACAGAATTAACGTGACCGCCAATTTCGCGATAGGACAAACCAACATCTTTGTAACGCTTAACACTTGTATACGGACACGCAATATCTAAACTTTTCTATATTCCTCAACTCTCATGAACATGAATCCCTTCGCAGAAAAGTTAGAGAATATTTCTTTCGCAAAAAAGTATCAATGATAAAAAGTTGACATTTTTATCAGCATGTTTTGTATATAGTCATTTTGATGCCAAAAAATCAAGTTGAACAAATTACTCCTTCTGGGTGTAACACGTCTAATGTCACTGAGTATATATTCCATATAAGCCACATACAGTTACACTTCACTTTGTGTGCTACATATATAGTTGCTTGTTTATGGAAAGTTTAATTGCATATTGTATATCTCGAACAAAAAAAGAATAATATCTAAGAACACTACCTATTGATTTATACCTACATGAATCACTTATTGCAATGTTATGCACATACATCGAACGTATAATTATAGCTTAAAGTAAAGTTAATTCAAACTTTCTCTTAATATTGCATCGTTATAATCAGTACCCTCCTTTCCAATGCGCGCGATACCAACCGTTCCTTACCGACAAAATAATCTATCAAAAATATCGAAAACAGGAAATAGCTACGAAAAAACGAGTGCGCACACCGAATACCACTCAAGTTCTGCTTTCGAAACTGCCTACGCAGCGCGATTTTATCTCTATAACTTCGAGCATTCTGACGTTGTAAGTACTTCGTGCTCGTCTAGAGGTATAACATAAGTAGTTAACTTAGGAGGGATTGAAGCCGGTTGCCTCAAGGGTTACCCCTACCATTGTTTAGCTTTCCATCTCTCTTCTACATTATTATAACTCAGGACTATTAATCCACTATCCAAAATATGCTCTAATTTATGACAATTATATATCTATTATCACAACCAGAAATCGTAACATTCAATATTAATATTTGATACAATTCGTATTCGGTAAAATATTTTTCAGAAAAATAAGCTACTGATATAAACAAAAACGAGCTTTGTGTTTACTAGGATGGGATAGGTATTTTAGTTTAGTATTCCTGGCAGGAAAATTGTAACTTTCTAATTGGAATTTTTTGTGAAAGGTACAACGCATATGCAAACTAAACAACATGTTAAACAATTAACCTAGACTTCAGCATAGTGACACGATTAATTTCTTCTACCTTCTAATAAAGTTTTTATTTCCGCTAATTTAAGTGTTTTTGACTGCAATATGATGCTTGACTTGTGCTACATTAATTCGGAAGGGTTCAGATTACAATGGTATTGGAGCAATGGGAGCATTTTTGCTACTATTTGATCAAGGATATACACAATGGGATTAACCTTAATATATTTTCGAAAACTAAGTACAGTTATGGCCAAAATAATAGCAGTACGAAATTAGAAACTGTTTATTAATAATTTTAATTTTCTTTACTTGAATTATTGAAACTGCCATCTATCCATGGCGTGTCGAAATTCGTAAGGAACTGTAGTAGTATATGTATAATAGTCAACTACATTCTTACAGCTCGGTGAAGTCCCGTATTCTTTCACTGTAACATACATTTGGAAGTGGTCAAAATAATAGCAGTCGTTAGCAGTTGTCCGTCAAACATCGTATTAAGTGGATTGAAAGCTTCAATTTATGTAAAATAATTTAGTTTGAATTTAGTATCACTCATATTGTACAAGTTTTTTAATTGTTAATGAAAATTATGGGTCGCAAAAAGCACTGCAGTGTAGAAACGCGTAAATTAATAGTAAGACTAAGAAATGAAGGTAAAACTTATAAATTTATTCAAACCGTTTTAAAGTGTTCGGCTAAAATGAAAGTGAATGCACTGCGTTGACAAGAAAAACCAGAAACTTGGGGCCGAAAGAAGAAAACAACGAATCGCGATGACAAAATGATTTTGCGCCACACAACAAAAAATCCATTCATTTCTGCTACAAAATTGAAATAAGATTTAGAACTAAATATTAGCGCAAGAACAATATGCAGACGCTCACAAGAAAACAATTTAGGTACCTGCAAGGATCCCTAGAAAAGTGCCACTGTTAAAAAAACAACATGCTAGACGTCGCTTAAAATCCGCGCAGGATCATATGAATTGGACTCCAGAAAAATGGCGTAACATACATGTACTTTGGACAGATGAAACCAAAATTGTATTAATTGGTCAGAGAGGCCGTAGATGATTTGTTCGAAGACCAGTAAATACAGCTTTTCAACCACGATTCACTTTAAAGACTGTAAAACATGGTGGTTCACAATAATGGTTTGGGGGTGCTTATCTTATTATGGAACCGGGCCCATATACAGTGTGTTTGGTAATGAAACGGTCATACTTTACAGCGTGTTAGTAGAGATCATTTGCAATAGATATAGCCCAATTTGCCTTATCCAAAAGTCACCCGTTTTCGAGATTGTGTTTTTTTTTGTTTTTTTCGAAGTTCACTACTTACTCTTACTCAAACTTAAAATTTACGAAAATAATTAAACTCTTCCTCAATTGTTCAGTTTGTATAGTTAGAGGTTACGTTAAATACTTGGGCAAATTAAACGAAAAAAAATTAAAACTTCCGCTTTTGGTGAAACTGTATAGACACAATCGCTACCTTTATGACTATTTATTTCTAAATTCCCATAATGCATTAAGCATATAAATTATCTCAAAAACTTCTTTGTTAAAATAAATTTTATAAGTATGATCGTTTCATTACCAAACACCCTGTATATATGATGCAAGGCATTCTAGACCAACATGGATAGGTGGATATCCTAGAAAATATATTGTTACCTTATTCCGAGTGGGAAATGCCTTTAAAGGAGATATTAATGCAGGACAATGGTCCAAAACACTCCAGTCGAAGAGCGAAGGATTGGTTTCGTGAAAATAGGATTGAGGTTCTGGATTGGCCAGCTCAGTCTCCAGACCTCAATCCTATAGAGAACTTATGGGCTGACGTGAAGGAAAGTGTGTTTAAGGACAACCCTACAAATCAAGACGAATTATGGGAAATCGTGCAACAAACTTGGTTCCCTCGTGAAGCAAGTCGTACTGTTATTATTTTGACCATAACTGTACCTGTAACTGTACGTCACTTATTTGACAAATCTTTTTCGTCTATATTAAATTGTAACACTTATAAGAACGTATTTTCTTCTTATCAAAATATATAGACATCCCGGACAAGATGCTCTTTTCGCTTCATATTTACCTGTTCAATTGCCCCATCAGAATCACTATACGATATTTGCGTTTCCCATCGATAATATAAATATGGCAGACAATTGAAAGCCGGTTGTACCAACAAAGTTCATAGCTAGTTCAGTGTGAACTAGCCCCAACTAAGTTTTAAGTTGACTGCTTCTCAAAGTCGTAGTCAACTTGATTGGTGAATATCGAGCCTTCAAGGACTGGTCAGTGGTTTTATGTCACTTGTCTGGGAAGACAGGTTTTATGTCACGTTTGAATAACACATAACCCGCTTTAGTAATTGTAAAATATTGATTTGTGTTTAAATTACACAATTAATTTGTTGTTTATTAATTATTAAGTAAAACTTTTCTTATTTACTCAAAATTCATTGATTTTGTTTTATTTTTAAAATTAATTGTGAATTTGTGATACTTGTATATTGATAAGTTTAGGTATGTTCTTGTGTCATGGATTATAGATATGAAAAAGAAACTTATCTACAGTTGCAAGAGTTGCCCATTTTAAAAAGTAATAGTCTATTTTCATACTTGCTTTTTAATGTAGTGCCGCCCCACAATACTTCACCGCACCACATACTATTAAAATCATTCGCCAAATCGTTGCAAGTTTATATTTTCCTTTTATTTATAACAGTGTCAACCAGTGTATGTACTATCGAGGGCAAATGTAATGAATCAGACTGCAAGCGACATGGCCTTCCGCAGGTACTCGACACATTTGACTACTCGCACTGGGCGACTGTATTTAGAATTTGATACGGATAGCTAAATTTCAGGTGGAAAGATTCGCAAGAAATATAAAGGGATATATTATAATTTCATTTGCAATAGTTGCATTTACTACATAATTAAGAAGTTGACTGGACTTTTTAACTA
The DNA here is from genome assembly GCA_004785975.1 of Popillia japonica. Lineage (NCBI taxonomy): Eukaryota > Metazoa > Arthropoda > Insecta > Coleoptera > Scarabaeidae > Popillia > Popillia japonica. The sequence goes on along the minus strand of SMLS01043425.1, from coordinate 10,367 downwards.
GATTTCGTAGCTGTTTTTTGGCAAAAGTAAATATTGTTTGCTATTATACATATATGGATAAAACATGTATGTTTTACACATATAAATTTAAAACATGCTTTTTAATATAACACGATTCTATTTATAGATAAACGAATTGTTTCCGATGCCTTATTAAGAAAAGATTTCAATGAAGTAGCAGTTTAAAGAAATTGATATTTTTTAACATTTACGCAATCACAAAACAATGAATTTAGTTTTAATTTATTAAAACATAGGTATAATAAATGTATTTTTCTAACCATTATGTGCATAGATAAGGACAGTTCAGATATTTTTCTACTTTTAGGTCAATTCAAACACTATTAATACGATTACGAGTTTTGTTTTTTCTACTATATCTATTTTTATAATTGGATATTATATTTACTAACTTGTTCTGCAATGTGTTTTGTGTATGTGATTCTACTGAATTTTGAATAATATCTGTACTCTACGTTACAAATTAATTCGTCTAATGAAATATTATTATTTACTAAAAACTTTGGACCTAAAGTTATATAACTTATATAATAGATTACGAACCTCTTAGTTTTCTTGTAAAATTAAAGTTTCCAAGTACTTCAGGATTGATTCGTTTTTGATTATAAAATTATAATTAACTTAGTTGAGAAGTGTTAATTGTTATGTTATATGTTATGTGGTATAATACTATTACTCCATTTAAATTCTTAATCTCTTTAAAATTACTGTAAGTGCCGTAATTATTGAAACGATTAAAATTCTTAAGAAAACTAATGGTATAACGGCCAGTTTCATAATAGATTTAAAGTCACTTTAAATATTAAAGTTGACTTTAAACCGAAACACGCGTTTCATAAAAATACTTTAAGCAAAAGCTGACTTTATATTTAAAGTCAGAGTTTTGTCACTTTAACCGCTTAAAGTCGGCTTTAACCTAACGCAACACGCGCACATCGTGAATATAACCTCAATCCAAGTAAAAACATTCGGGGGCTCGTTTTTAGAATAGGTGTTTTGTTTTCGTTTGCAATTAATTTATTTGTGAAAATTAACACGGATATAATATATACAATTACAACCTCGTCATCTTCGGATAATTTTATTTTTAAGAAAAAGGAAGGTGCATTAATCAAGAAGTAATTATATCGAAAAATACGACGTCGAAGTTTTTGAACGATTTTGTTGAAAGATGGCATGATGGAGTTACTAAAACGAATTATACATTTAATTTCATTACCCAGAAACATAAGTATCAATGTATACTCCACCGTTTTGTCACCAAGTGTTTGTTTTATATATGTATGTATATTAAAATACATGTGTTATGTAACCTCGATTAGTACTGTCTATATTTTATATAGAGCAGAAATAATTTTTTTTCGAAATGATGCATGTGTGTTTAGAAGCTCTTTTCCTTAAAATTTATTCTAACTTGAAACACAAATGATTTTTTACATTCATAATCAGCAAATAAGATTAAAGTATTAAAGCGCTACCAATTGTGTGCAATTGTGGGAGAATGGCGCTAAAAACTAGACAAGCCATCAACACAACATAATAAAAAAACTGAAATTATGCATACTTATTCGACGAAAAGGGACTTTAACGTCATTATTATGAAACCGGCCGTAAGTGTATATATTTTTTATCTTAAGATATATTGTATAGTTCATATTGTTTCAATTATAACATTAAGCGAATGCTAAGAAAATAATATTAAAGTTTCTAATTTTATAATTGTTGTAATTATTATTAAAAAAAAATTAATATTTTGCACGATAAAATAATTTATCATAAACCCTTTTTTCTTTTATTAATTTATCTACGTTCTGCCTGAATTCAGTATCATCATATTCATTTCTAATATATTCACATTTGGCTAGGTTTAAGTTCTTTTAAATGCTCGCTACCCTTTGGCCTGCGGCTATACGGCTTATTGCAGTTGCCCAGTTATGTTTACTTCAATAGCAATTCAGAACGGAAAGCCCACATAGACGCGTTTTATTGCAGTGTGATTCATTACTTAAGCCCTGGATAGTGCATACTCTTTAGCAGAAAAATTTTCAGCCTTTTCTTATTTTCCATGCTGAACCAATATTATAACAGATTATATTAAATAACAATAATTCTAATACCGTACCTCGCAAAATTGTTGTTAAAAAAATTGAGTATATAAATCTTGTAGCGTAATACCGTTCTGACGCAATATTTTTACTGCATTTACACGCCATAATTTCGTAAAATATGCAAATCACATATTTTAGGGCTACCTGCCAGTATCCGCCGTTTCAGAAAGTCACGTTTGGCGCGAAATAGTCTTTATTTAGCTGCTTCATGATAGAAATATCTATCCAACATAGTATTGTCGTTCGTGTCAACTGTTCAGCAAGAACGGTCAACTTACCATTTCTTGACCTGAGTTGGTACAACAGAATAGCCCCTAAACTACGGTTAACTTTGACAGACAGATCAGTTGAACTCAAGATTAACTGTAGTTGGTACAACCGGCCCTGAGTGTGCGGCATCATTTCATTTTTAATATGTTTTTGATTTTATTTTAACATAACTCTAAATTATTTAAATTTCGATGTTATTATAATTTTGAAATTTTTGTACATATGATATACGTTTCCATATTTAAATTCTCAATTTTGATTTTTCCTCACAACATTTTCTTTGTATAATTCCAATCATACTCATCAATTCACATTCTGTTTGTTCATTAATATTTATTTTAAATAGGGAATTAATATGACTTCTCTCTTTTGTTACCTTTCTCCAGAACAATGTTTACATCTAATTCTACGAATAAATTTATTAGTACCAAGCTACTATGTATATTAAGAGATTTGCTGATCTAGTTTTGCCATTTTTGCAACATTTCACTGAGGGGAAATAGTTTTTAGAGAGCAATATTTGCCATGTTTTGTCATTGGAGAACTCGTTTATCGAATTTTTTCATTTATGCAGCATTTTATTTACATGATTCCATCAATCATCAATTGTGAAGGCCTAACTTTTCTCTCTTCTCTGCATACAAACAAAGTTTTGTTTTAAGAATATTCAAATAGATTTCTTTAGTAATGTTTCCATCACTATATTCGAGTTCAGCACACCATTTTCATGACATTGAATTTCAAAACATATGTAAGTCTTCCTGCCAAAATCAAACATTTTTGTAAAAATAAGATATGAAGTTGAGCGTTGTGAATATGACTTACCACCAAGGTGTTTTATGGTGGTCGCAATGTACGAAGAACACCATCTGATCCGAAAAGTAGAATTTTTGTTTCAACTGACCATATTATATGTTTTCATTGGTCAAGAGACCAATTATATCTTATGTTTCGACCATTGCAATCGAATTCATTTATTTTTAGCTGATATAATTTTTTTTAACAGCAATTCTTCCACGCTATCCCTTCGATTTTATTTGATTTCTAATACTTTGTGGATGCAATTTTACATGTAATTGGTTTTGTATTTGCTAAAATGTTACAAACAATAACCCTAGCAATACGCTTAGTTATTTACTCAATAATAAATAGTTCTGCCACGAAATTCTCGTTCACGTACATATCTAGTAAAAGTTCTATACTATATATCATGGTTGTAGCCCCTTTATTTAAGATAATTTGCCATGAGCAGCTAAATTTCTAAAATGGTACGATTATTTTTTTTACATACTGTATGTATTTCATATATTTTATATATTATTATTATATTAGTTTGAAGGACTATTTTTAGCGAGTATGAATTTGTACATAACTTTTCCTGTTTACTCGCTACTGTAAGTATAATTTATAACAGACACCAACTGTGAGTATCAAAATATGGACATACGCTATAAGATTGACATATGTAAGGACAAAAAGGTTTGTTAATATCTAATAATTTGATTTACCAACTCCTGGAATTTTTTGGTGTACTGAAGAACACAGATTTAAATGATTTAAATCACATTAAAATTGATTTCAGTATATTTATAAATTAAATAAAAGTTTATTCCACAATTTATGCGTATGTATATGACACCGGAAAAAGAAACACCATTAACTTTTTTGTTAGTATTTTTTGTTTCTAGTGTTTACTTTAAACTCTACACTCACAACCGAAAGACTACACTTTCTTATGAAAATGATATTAAGAACGGATGGAAAAAGAATTATTGAAACCGCTCAATATTTTAAAGCTTCTGAGTTGCAAATCGCTGCTCTTATTTCGTACGTGTCCGTAATAAATAAAGGAGTATAATACATCTATTTCGTGGATTTCATAGTTAAGAACGACCAAATATGTAAGTTGTGATTTATAGGTATTTGTTTTTACAAAATAAAGACGAGTAGATGCGTGATTTACTGTTTCGATTTTATTGACGAAGTTTCTATATAGAATGCCGATTTTGTGTAGCCATTTAATGTGAGTGTTGATGGGGTAAGTGCAGTTGCTATCTTACTTTTGTGATTGCATAATAGTATCTGTAAGATAGTAGTAACTGGCGCATTATAAACGAATTTTCAAAGTAATCATTGCTTCTAATAATCTTTAGCATACGAGAAATTTTACAAAATCCAGGACATTGAGCTTAATGAGGAATATATAAGAACAAAGTAAATACTATATAATAAACACTTCAAATAATTGTTTTTATGAAAGTAATTACTTGAAACGAAAGTTGACAGGAAAACTTTAATTCTGTTTACTAAAATTCAAATTTGTACCCTTAATTTTTCTTATGCATTTAGGAGGTAGCAAAAAATGAGAACTCGTGCTCCAGTATATCCACACAAGATATGATGTAGATAAAGTATCTATCTCTATAAGACGTAAGTTGGAAGTTTTAATGTATGATAATAGCATTTTTATAAATACTTTTTCTATTAAAACATGAAAAGACACATTTAATTATTTTGCATGCTTTTAGCTTGAAACCATATCTAAATTCTATCTGTTCGATATCAATGTTGTAATCGTATTGTTAACGTGTAAAATATGTCGTTGTATAAAAATATACGATGAAATAGTATGTGTTCCTAATATCAGTTGTTGTGTGTTAATTGCACTTAGGTACTATTTTTTTGTTGTAAATGATACCAGCATAGTTTAAATATACTTTTTACCAGAAACTAGACCTTTAAAATGAGACAAAGTGTACATACCAATGCATTTTTGTGTTTATTGCTAAAACTGTAGCATTTTAGCTATTCTATGTCCATGATTTTGTACCCTTTTATCAAATTTGCAATCTAGAAAGTATATGTTGACAAGTTAGCGGTGCTATATATAGCAGATTTATATTGGAATTTATTCGCTTGCGAACTAATAACGATTTTACCGAACTAGCAAAGATTCATAAACTAAAAATAACTTCATTTTAATGTAAAACAACTCTATAATAACTTTGAATTATCGTTAGTTAACGTGTTAGCTGTATATCTGTGTAGCTTTGTTAGGTATAGTTTATATTCACGATCTATTTTCTGCATTAACATATTAAATGGTTTCAATTGGTTCTTAAAGTTAGAAACGGCTATTAGTGAAAAGGCTTCGCTTACAGAATTACAATTTTAAATTAACATGAAGGGGACATATATGTATAATTCATAAAGAAGAGAACTTTAAAATGGTTGGAATACAGCTGACCTCCTCTGAAACAAATTAATGGAAGCAATAAAAATTACTATTCGCTGTTATTAAACACGCTCATATTGAGTGGAAAGAAGTGAAAGATTGAATTACAAGTGTTCACAGAGCAGAGAAGATGTTGTTGATGGTGAATTTTCAAGATTGACGACATTTTGTTTTTGGAAGAATAAATTTAAGCCTGATCATAGAAAGTATATACCTACACTGACAATAAGTATAGTCATGCGAATGTATGTTCATATGTGTATCTACAGATATCACATTTTTCTAAAATATGTTTTAAATCTGGACTACCCATATAGTCGATAGCACTCATATGATCATATTTACCTTTTATTTTTTCAGTCGCAATGTGTTCCTTTTTTTTAACATTGTGGTCTGCAGACACATAACTAATTACTGTGACTAAATATAACTGCATCAATTTGAATATAAAGATAAGTTCCTACACGCTCCTACAATCTGGTAATCGTGTATCTTAAAATAAAAGTGCTATCGGTTTAATAATGAATATATAAGATTGTCATAAAGTAAGGAATATATTTTAAAGTATTACAACTTTTTAGCAAATGAAGTTACCAAAAAATAAACGGAATCTAATTGTTTAAAGAATGAGATTTTACTGTACATGTGGGAAACAAAAGCGTTGTCATTGCAATTACTGACTTGAGTGTTAAAACGACATCATTCAATTTGGAGTTTTATTTTGAAATTAAAACTAAAAAAAGTGAAGCTCAAACAACTCAAACTGCAATGGCATGGATTTTACAAATGGATTCATATTATGCGGCAGAAATTTCACTGCTGGATTACATAGATTTTTCCAGAAAATGGATTTGACAGGGTCAAATAAAAGCGTACCGCAATTTGATACAAAATTGTTGCTAAAACAAAGTCTGTAGCTGACCTACCAAGATAAGGAAACCCAAAAATTAGTGATGTTCAAGTTGCAGAGGTTCGTCATGAAGATCAAGACATTTCAAAAGGTCATCCACTAGCAATCAGCAGTGCAAATGCCATATCCAAGCGATTGCAAGTGCACATTTTCCGACCAGCAAATTCATAACCACCAAGATCACCTGATGTTTGTCTAGCGGATTACTGATAGTGGGGTTATTTAAAAAGTTTGGTGTTTAGAAGTTGACCTACAACGCTACAATAATTAAAATGCAATATTACAGAGTAAATTGGTGCAATTAAACCAGACATTTTACGGAATGCTGTGAACAAATTGGAGGAAGGGTCAATGGAGGTCATATTCAGCAATTGCTGTAACTAGTTGTGGGCATACTAAATCTCATACTTTAGATAGTCATATTTCGTATATTTTTTTGTTATTAACTTAATTAGTTAAAAAGTTATAATAATTTAAAATATATAGCTTACCTTGTGCTATCCCCATATATTACTTTAAACTTCCGTAGTTTTGAAATATGGAAATAAACTTTGAAAGCGAGGAATGACTACTCTTATAATTAGAAACTAATGTTCGGTTTAAAAATAGTAAAGAATTTGCATTGCGTTTAAACAACGTTTTAATTACGGAATTATTAAATTACTAGACATCTACAATCATTCTTCGAGCTTAAAAAGTTCTACACTCCACAATTGCAAACATTATTTTTAAAGAAAGAATCTAGAAGTTCACATTAAATTGCAGAAGTTTAGCCTAGAAGTTTAGATTTTTAATACTCTTCTTATAAGTGTTTTTTGTTTGTCCTGCGGTCCAGCCTGAATAACACATTTACAATAGTACAACCGCCTAACCAGTGGGACTATCAAACCGTTTAACAATAATAATATATATAAAATATTCATATATGTATATTATAATTTATTACTACTTATTCGAGGTGTATTGCTGTATTAATTACATACATGGGTTTCGTATATCTCACGATATACATACATATACGCCTGTGATATTGCAACGTCTTAGCTTGGAACCCGTCATGTATGCTACCATATTTTTCACGATTTATTTATAAATATATATATTCTTTGCAATATCCGCAGTGTATTCATAAGATCGATGTCGATAATTGACAATCGATAATAATAAACTATTAAAAGTGTACAATGTATTTTATAGGAAATGTGTCCCTTTATGATGGAAAAACCTTACAATTGTTTTTGTAGTAGTAATGGAAGATGTTCCGTGTTTAAAAAACATAGTATCAGTTGACAGATGAGTCGGCTGGCAGTACGTGTACACTAATAATTCGACGAACAAATTACGATAATCTGAAGATGGCAATCACGACACTTTGCAGACTGAATAATAGAACGAGTTTAAATAACATTGATTGTCATCATCATCATTATTTTAATATATCGTCCATTTTACTTATACTCCTTGTGATAAATTGCGAGTATACCCTGACATCGAATACAGGTAGCACAAGAGGTTTACTAAACGTCCTCATAAAAGTTACATTGATATCTATTTTTTTTTGCTAACTCACAGAAATAGAGCAGGCTTTTATTCAGTCAATTTATTTTGTGTTACCTACATAATACATATATATGTATAATATTTTTAATGGAAATTGCCAATACCTACAAAACACAAATTAATATACTAAAATCTCGCAAGTATCGTAAAAAATGTCAATGATATCGATATTAATAACATTTTCTGTTTTGTTTCTAGTGCATAACAGTCGAGAGAAAACTACGCTTATATTTATAAATATTTATTTGTTAATAAAGTACGTTTGTTTTTAATTACTCCTAATATTTAATCGAACATCTGCTCTAGTTGTTTGTATTTTGCATAAAGAACAGTGTTTAAGAAAGTTTAAAACTTTTAATGTAACGTTACATAATAATTTATAATATACATAATAAGTAAGATAATCAATGAAACTGCCATTTTAAACATAGTATTTGTACTTGCTATTAGTTAGCAGTTAGATAGTTTCTATGTTTAATTATCTACCAATATTTTTCTCTTCTTCTACTGCACTCTATAACACATTTATAAGCACATCTTAAAGAACAATAATTTACGTGATTTGTTTGTTTCAGAAAAGTGAGTGGGTAGGGTATGCTGGGCAGCCCTGCGGGGCCGGGGGGTCCCCCTCAAAGGGGCGGACTTTGGCCCATAGCTCCCGCTACGGCTCCAACCTCAACAAGTTTTACCAGCGACGGTAAGTTGTTCTCTCTCTCTTATATCCACTTCCCTAAAAACGTCCATATACTTGAATCGATTATGCCATAACATTCGCGGAACATTACATAAGATATGCGAATATGAACGTAATGCAATTATAATTCTCAAGGATTACATTGAATATTTTGCGATGATTATAAGTTGTATTCGCCATAAATATCGCCGTTATTAGTTTGAAAAATACGTCAGTATAAATTACAATAATAAATAACTTCCAAATATCTGTATACTTAATTTTCATACAGTTTCTTGTGATACTGCCCAAATTCTTATAATAAAAAGTTAATTGTTCTATGTAGTTCTAGATCTATTTTTTATACGATCACATATTTAAATTGCTCTTATATTTTTCTGAAGATATAAATGTGTGATCGCAATATTTTTTTATTCCAGTATGAATATTATATAACTTTAGCAATATCCTTTTTTGAAAATTGTTTCGAAAGTATTTCTACGTTAGGCCTTATTTTATGGAAAATTGTTTACCAATAAATGAAATCTTTCTGTCGAACCCAAATATTTGTAAGCTCCCCGTTCTACAATTGTAGAATCAAACTTAATATGTTGCCGTTCTCCTTTTCAATCATTAGCAATTGATTTTACATATCTTCAACATACTTATATAAATATCGTCGACATTGAAATTTTTTTTTGCGGTTGCGCTTACATCCAAAGCAATATCCAAGACTGGATGGTGTAAATCCTCGACCACATTAAGTCATGAACAATTTCAGTGTTTTGTGGTAAGTTAGTGACGAGTAGTGTATTGTTAGATTTTGTAACTTGATTAATCTGCCGTATTGCCAGTGCTTCGATAAAGTTTAGATTATTATTTTAGATTTTCGATCCTCTAAGGTTTTCTCGTTAAACCAGGAAAAATTAACATCTCTGACAATAATGCACTATTTATCTAGCAATAAAATCATGAAGACATCCAGAAATTTCTCATAATCATCTAGGTTTATGTCCGGTGGTAAGTACAACTTAGCAACATAGAACAGTATATGGCGGACATAACACTGACACAGTTTTATCTCTATTCACGGAGCAAGTTCCTACTTGCAAATGATACCTTAAATTTTCAATATCCGTGTTAAAATTCTTTTCTGATACATATCATTTAATAAATTATTTTTTTATAATAATTTTCTGTCTTTTTATCTTAATGTTTTCTTAAAATCAAAGTTACGTCTGTTTTTTTAGTGTGCTTATTGATTGTTTATACTAACAATAAGTCCGAATCTGCTTTTGGTTTTTCACTAACACGTATAGTTTCAGATAAAATGGATTTTGTATTGCAATAAAACGCTGAAGTAATTACATGATTTAACATAATAAAATTAACATTCTACTCATTAAAACGTTGTATTTGACAATTTTCATATTTGCATTTTAGCAGCCCTAAGGAAGCAGATAAATATTTTTTTCTATCGACAAGGTTCTCATGTAAAATATTTTAGCCTCCAAGAACTATTTGTCTGCTTAACCAACTTTTCACAATCTAATACTGAAATTTAGTACGACTATCTCATTCGCTAAAAAA
>SMLS01043424.1:0-10071 GCA_004785975.1 Popillia japonica | reverse complement strand
AAAAAGGATACTATTCACAAAAAAAAATGTTACTCACGGCAAATTTTGAGATGTCTATACAGGGTGTAACAGGACGAGCTTACGTTAGCCGTATCTCAGCAACTAAGCAAGATCCATATTTGTAAATTTGCAGCGTTATTTTGGGCATGGGGGCAAACTTTTAGAAAATATTAGTACATATTTTCTATATCCGGTTTTACAGGGTGTTAGTATTTACCGATCTAATATGTTAAATTTCAAACACTAATAACTTCGTAATTTTAAATGGAACACCCTGTATATTTTTGTCGCAAACGGTAGAAAATTCATTTCTTCATCAAATGATATTACATTTCTCTATACCTAAAATGAATATTCTAGGAGTTATTCGCAAATTATGTGAATGTATTCAGAAACTTCGTGTCAGCGCTAAAGGTGGCTATGAAAATTCGTCACAGTTTTAGCGTAATGTCTAATTTTCAAATGACAGTTCAATAGCGTGTTAATAAACTTCCTAGTATATCACACAGTTCCTAATCTAGTACACGAAAATGTCACGTTTAGGATTGACAAATCAGGATCACCTGAATTTATTGATAATTTATGGAGAGTCCGGAAAAATTTTAAGTCGAACATATGCTTTATTTCGACCACGGTTAGTTAAAAAGTGTTTAGAACATGGACAGTTTAGGCCAAAATTAAAAAAAATAAAATAATTGATGACGAAGTAGTTGAAATTGGTGTTATGGGATATTTCTATACCAACCCCATTGCATCTCTTCGAGAAGCAGCGACAACTTTGGAAATTTCAACAATGTCTATTCAAAGGGTATTAAAAAGACATAAATGGGGACCATTTTCATACCAGCAGGTACAGCACTTACATCAGCAAAATTTCTTAAATAGAGCCATAGCTTGTCAGGACGACGAAAATTTTACGAAGAAAATCATTTGGACCGACGAAGCTAAATTTACCAAAAATGGCCTCTTTAATAAACGCAACAGTAATTTTTGGGCAGCCGAAAACCCCCATGTAACGAGAGAAAGAGGATTTCAGGAAAGTTGGCAATATAAGGTTTTTTTCGCAATAAAACATAATCGCATACTTTGTCTACATTTTTATAACGAAAATTTAAATGGCGAAAGGTATTTAGATATATTGCGCAATTTTGTGGAAGAAGATACACTACCTATTATCGAATCAAATACTGCTTGGTATCAAATATATGGTGCACCGGCTCACAGCACACGAGATGTACACTTATTCTTGGAGAGGTTATTTGACGGAAAGTTTATTGCAAACGCAGGTCCATACTTGTGGCCTCCACGTTCACCAGACTTGACCCCCATAGATTTTTTCCTTTGGGGCCATGTTAAGGAGAAATTTTACAGTACTCCGGTGACAACTGCAGAGGAAACAAAAGAAAAAATACGAGTAGCACTAAATTCTTTAAGAGAAGCGCAAATACAAAAGGTCACTAGTAATCAATTGCTAAAACGAATTAATAAATGTTTGGAACTGAATGGGTCTAATTTTGAACAAAATTTAAAATAATTTATTACTTTTTAATACCGTATTTATTCATTCTTAACATAGTTTTTTTATGTTATCTTGGTTACAAAATAAATTTTACTGTTCTGTTTCTTCTTTTCTCGAAAAATATATTTGCTTTTATTTCTTTATTAACACAAACTGTCATTTGAAAATTAGACATTACGCTAAAACTGTGACGAATTTTCATAGCCACCTTTAGCGCTGACACGAAGTTTCTGAATACATTCACATTTTCTACCGTTTGCGACAGGGTGTTCCATTTAAAATTACGAAGTTATTAGTGTTTGAAATTTAACATATTAGATCGGTAAATACTAACACCCTGTATAGTATTTGCACACAAGTGAAAATAATTTTCAATAGCCCATCTTAGTAGCTGTCTAACTTCCAATAATCATTCAGCAACTCTTTTGCATACCGAAGAAATACGTCACTAAGTACTTCGTGGCATTTGATAAAATTTTCATAAAAATCAAGTTAGCTATAAAACGGTAATGTTTAGACCAGTCGAAATAAATGATCTATACGCCAAATTTGTTGCTGAATTCAATTGGTTGAAAAGAAATTGGGTAATCCATTTAAAAAAATGCAGTTGATTGTGCTTCCGGCGAAACCGTAAATAGAAAATATGTACTAATATTTTCTAAAAGTTTGCCCCCATGCCCAAAATAACTCTGCAAATTTACGAATATGGATCTTGCTTAGTTGCTGAGATACGGCTAACGTAAGCTCGTCCTGTTACACCCTGTATATATGGTTAGAAATTATTATAAAAATTATTACTATAAAAAATTGGCTAAGTATTACATGGTATGTATTACAAAACTAAGAAGACTAAAATCTATATCACTAGCTTTGAAACCAATCAAAAACAAATTTCCAAACTAACACTCTATTCTTCTTGCACAATGTCCATAATATGCATCATATACAGTTCGCCGCAGAATTTATTGTGAATATTTTTTAAAATAAACTATTTTTTTAGCTATTAACGAAGATTTTTTATGCCATTCATTCTTTTGCCTCTTTTGTACAAATCTCCTTTTTAAAGAGTTTATATTTTCGCAAAGACATGAATTTATTCAAATTATTAAGGTGTCAAATCTGGTGTCAATTTTAATTAACGTAATTTGTAATAAAAACATTTTGAAGTCATTAAAACTACACGTCAATCAATCATGAACGGTAACAGGCAAGATCGTCATCTATCGGCAGTTGAAGTTGTAAAATTGGTAACCCTTATCGAAGAAGAGTACCCTCAACAAGAAGTTGACCGAAGACTGGGTGTTACACAAACTGTCATTAGTAGAGCTTGGTGAAGATATCAAGAGTCATCCATAGCTACATTTCACGTTAGAAGTTACAAAAAAAACACTCGTAAAACATTTTATTTGCCTATTTTTATAAGTAATATTTTAAAAGCATATCTTCACCACAAATATTTTGTTGGAATGGTTATGTTTAAAATAATGGTGGTATAATCTATTGCTGTTCCTTATCGCCTGCAAAAGCTTGTCGGGGTAATTAAGAAATGTTGGATATTGACTATTTAATTCATTGAATGTTCAAAATAGGGCTACTATTTAGATTTATAATAGGCAATCATTCCATAATTGGCCTTTCATCTATCAATAAATAAGATTAAATATTGATAATACTGGAAATATTTATTATACCTGAAGTGGAAAATGCCGGCGTATTTATCATCAAAACCTTGATCGTCCGGTACAACTTGAAAGAATAAACGTCTGTAAAGAGTTAGATTCGCTACAGCTGCCAACAGCCAACAATCACCAAGTTCTCCTTGTTGAACATCAAAGCGAGAGTAACCTTCCACGAACAATTGCGGGTTATCACAAATTTCCTGTAACAGAACGTACGTAATTGATAATGGTTGAATTATGTCACACAAAATAAAAGTTCAATGACTAATGTTTTATATACATATACAATACATCAATTTATTATAGACGAAAATCACGGCATGTAATCAGTAAGCTTCAAAATAATCGATTTCTTAGGCCTTGTTTTTAAATAATCTTAAGTAATCATATAATCTTTAGAAAATCTAGACAGCAAAGATTAGCATACTTATTAAAATTAAAAAAAAATCATTAAATTGGCATCAGTCTGAGGCCTTTGATAGATTTTAGATTTGCTTTAGCACTACAAACCAATAGATAATTCTATTTCAAATAAAAACAAATATCTACATTTATTTCATCGAATTTTGCTGCGAGATATCCAGTATATTCTAGATTTTAAAATGATTTACTGTATCAATGTGTAACTTTGCTATACTTTGTCTTTCATTTTCTTGAATGGAGATGGGTTTATTATTACTTATTCCTATTATATTACTCTACTGCAGACATAAAGTTGCTACAAATCAAAACTATGTACAGTAAAAGTTCCTTATTCACGGTTCCTTTATTCGCGAATGAAACATTTGAGACCACTTCTTGTATTCGCGGCTAAAAAATTCTTTATTCGAGGCTCTAAAGCTGAAAACACATACAAATACAAACTAATTTATAATGCAATTGCAGTAAAGTTCGATAGCGTAAATAAAATAAGCAGTTTATCATAAATGTATATTATTGTATTTTTAGAGTAACATCCTGGCATTAATTCGCAAACCTACGACCACTTTTAGTTGAATAAGCCGAAAGTGCTTGGTGTCTAATTTTCATTGTGTTACACAACTTCACTACAAATATTCTCTAAACCTTTGTCTAAACGTTATATAATATGTAATTCATATATACAATCTTATTATTTTTTTCCCTAAACTATGTAGTTATACATACATATACAAATAAAATTAAGATATGTATTTATTTTATTACTTTGTAATTCTGGAACGCATCCCCTTTAATCATATATAAATTGCCATTCCGCATTCGCGGTTTCTGTATTCACGGCATTTTTACGGAACGTATCCCCCGCGAATAAAGAACTTTTACTGTATGTACACTGGCTTGCAATAAAATCCCATACACTTAGTTTTGGCTGTATTAAATTGACCTTTTTTGTGACATTTCTAATTTGACATTAGTCAATTTGAATCAATCAAAATTGATCAACATGTTAAGATTATCTGAATGTGATAAAGTATTAATATTATCAAAATTAGAAGAAGGTTGGTCCATAAGAAATGTAGCTAGAATATTTAATATAAATAAATCTACGGTTTTGAGTGTTAAGAAAAAATGGGAAGAAGATGGAAGTGTTAAAAGGAAAGAAGGTTCAGGGCGGCCGAGAATTTCAAATCAGCAACAAGATGAATTTTTATTAGATTATTTAAGAGAAAATCCATTCAAAACAGCAAAAGATGCTGTATTTCACACAAATTTTCTAGGATCTTGTTCAACAGCATGCCGCAGAATTAGCACTTCCGAATTAAAAAATTTTGCAAGTGCTAAAAAACAGTTATTATCTGTAGAAAATAAACAATCCAGAGTCTTATTTTCGTTAAATTATATACATCGCGAACAAAATTTCTGGGAAAGTGTAGTATTTTCGGATGAAAAAATATTCCAGTCAAGCCACGATGGTCACGTGAAAGTGTACCGCCCAAGAAACACAAGATATGATGAAAGATATGTGGCTCCGCCAAATAGATCTGGAAGATTTTCTGTTAACGTCTGGGCATGGATGTGTGCACAGGGTGCGGGAGTTGCATGGCAAATTGAAGGCCGTTTAAACTCCCAATCATATCTAGATATTTTAGAGAATGTTATGCTTCCGTCAGTATCACAAACATATCCTAATAATACTTTCACTTTTCAACAAGATAACAATCCTGTGCACACCGCCAGAGTTATCACACAGTGGATTACCAATCGGAACATTGAAATATTACCTTGGCCATCACGCAGCCCGGATTTAAATCCGATTGAAAACGTTTGGGGTGTAATGGTGAAACGAATGTATGAACGAAATTTAAGATTCCGTAATAAAAATGAATTATGGGCGGCAATTAAGAATGCTTGGGAGGAATTAAGTGAGGATCAGGATATTTGGAGAAACCTTATTCTGTCAATGCCAACAAGACTTGCACAGGTTTTAGAATCTAATGGTGCAATGACTAAGTACTGACTAATAATTAGATACCTACCTCTTATAATACCTTCTATATTCATGTGTTTATCGTTATTATTAACAATATAGGATATTAACCAAATTTTGTATTTGATTTTATACTAAATACCTACCGCACTGTCCAACGGACTACATATTTGATATTATGTTCATATCTTATGTCAAATCTGTCAAAACTAAAGTCAGGTTACATTAGTAAATAATCTTAAAAAACAAGCTACTTGACATTAAAGTGTACGGGATTTTATTGCAAGCCAGTGTACATATATAATCAACACATAATCCTGCATAAGTTACGTTTTCTCTACTATTATTTCGTCTCAAAATGGTATTAAAAAAAAAAGTAAATTTCAATATGCAGATACAAAGCTTCGTTCTAAGCAACCTTTGTAATTTTCAAGTATACTAATCGAAGAATGGAAATAAAATATGAATATTCTTACTAAGTATTTTTATTAATTATTGTAGTAACCGTAAGTTAGTAAAATGTGTACAAAGATATATAATGTTTGATAATAGTACGATGATTTTACACGATACAAACAACCAACAGAATTCAAAACATAATCTTGCTGTAAAACGGTTTGTATCCATTGAGAGTAATGTGGTATATTAGTAAATGCAAATGGGTATACAGCTTTACATCCAGGAACCAGCGACAAAATTCCAACCAACTCATTATTGCAAACTAATGGTGAACCAGAATCGGCCATACAGGCACGAAATGATGTGTGTGCACAAACTAAAGAATTATCAATAACGATATTTACACGCTCGAACTTCTGTTTGCATATCTCATGTTGAACAAGAGTTAAAGAAACTACCTCTAGCGGACTGGAATAGTTGATGGTGACATGCTTTGGTTTTTCTGTTAAATTCCAACCATACAAATGACAAGTCTTAATGGTGTAGTCCACTTTTGTTGCAAGTGTTATAATGCCAATAGTAGAACTCAAGGTAAAAGGCTGCTTTAATTGAAGCATGGATATATCATACAAACCACCATCGTCTCCATATTTTTCATGGTTGACAGTAAGTACAACTTGTACGAATGCACCGCCCTTGCCACCGAATTGTAAGCTGCTCATCGCTGCTGTAAGCTCTTCAGCGGGAAAGAAAGATACGCACTGGGCCGTAGTTAGTACAAAAAGCGGCGAAATATACGTACCGCAACACACGTGATCATCTCTGAAAAATATACCAGCGAAAAATTTAAAATTTTCCTGATCGGCCACAACGGGTGCTGATGTTGTATGTTCCGTGGATTTCGGAATCTTAGTAGAATGTTCAAGATTGTGTCCAGTTGTACCATTGATTTCGGAACATCCGCAGTAAAACAATACGTGTGATAGAATGACTACCAACCCCCACCCATACATTATACAAATAAAATAATATTCATTTTAAATGTGTAGCCGAAATGTGATTGTCACATTTTTTGGCACTACTTTTGTCAAAACATTAATACCAGATTAATACATTTAAACATTTTTATAGTAAGAGACATTTGGAAAAAGTATCCAGATACTCATCCAGTATTCATGGATACGACTATTATTTTGCTCACGATCGGTTGGTAAAGTGAACGCGAACGTTTCCATCGTAGAAGTAGGGTAGAAAACACGTTACATACCAAGGTATTAGGTAATAGCACTTTACCGGCTAGCTAACGTCATTTCAGAGTTTATGAAACGTCAGTGCCGTGGTGCCATTTAAATATAATAAGTAAAACAAACTATTATCTGTATTAATATTACTATTAATTGCTGTTCTCTCGACGGTAATGAACCACTTTCCGCCTCGGTATGTAATATACTAATACTATACTAATTATTATTCAGTTTCGTAATACTGCACTGTTAATAGTTACTATCGAATAGTTCATCGAAACACGAATGATAATAAGCTGCTTTCGTTCGTGCCACTTATTTTGATCATGATTAACGTAAACAAAATCCGTGTTCAGTAATCATTTGTAACTAATCCGACGTCGCGAAAGAACGTCGTATTCAGAGCTTTGATTCAGTACCGATTGACATTGACATAAACAAAATGGAGAAAATTATTATTGAAAATGTTTTTGATGGGTTAATTATGATAAAAAATAGTAATTTTGCAAACAAATTGTCGTCCGTTTTATATAAAAGTACTGGATATCAAAATTTTAAAAATATTTCTAAGATTTTACAAAATGAAGAAACTGCTGTTGCTTCCAATAATTTGAATCTTACTGACAGTGGATTTATCATTCGCTCCTATTGTATCATGGAACGACGTTCTTCAGAATTTAAAAATATTTTATGCGATAATAGACGTAAATTTGCATTTGAGAATTTATTGCATCATGTTATAGTGAAATGTAATAGTAAAAATATGTAAATTTGTTGTAAATAGACCAATATAACCATTAAACATTCTTTTATATTAATCTAATAAACGACTTTTAAATGCAAATAAAAATGCAATTTTTAATATTTTAGATGCATATTTTGTAGTTTTTTAATGCATAATTATTCGAACCCTAGTGATAGGTTACAATAATTATAACGATTATAACTATTAGATTAAGAGCACATATCACGTACTACTATAGTGACAATTAGTGATGTGATCTGTGGTTAAGAGGTTATGTTTTTATGATTGTAAACATACAAAACATCATTTATTACGGATTCAGAGGGGTGGAGGGATTGCAACGGATTTATAATCATGTTTCATGTAAACACGATTGGAAAGGTACAATCGAACACGCATATACCGAATCCTGATTTGTTGATTAGTAAACATATGTACGAACGAAAGCACCTTGAAGAACGTGGACTGCAATTTGATACGTCACCATAGAAAATCAACATATAGAACGAAATGTTACTAACTATACATTCGGACCGTATAAGCGCCATCCAGTAATGGTGGTAAAAGTACTACATATTAATGAATGACGTCACGCAGGCTGTCAATTACATTTAAAATTATTTATAGAAAATGAAAATTAAGGAATAAGATATAAACAACAATAGTTGAGAAAGTTTATTTACATACTATTTTTACAAAATTTACTTAATTTAGACTTGCTACTACTATTCTATACCCACAAGTTGATAAGACAGGTGGACAGGTTGAATTCCAATTTTAAACACTTTTACTCGGCGGTATCTTGAGCCCATGTGTGCATCCAATTGTCGATCCTATTCAGCGTATCATTCGTGTCTCTGAACTCGTGATTTCTCAACCCTCACCGTTAAATTATAATAATACTTTAACGCACCTGCCCACCTGCATATCTACCCCCTCAGACGTCCTTTATAGCGAGGTCTTATACCTCGTTTATTAGCGATTAGTGTTCATATTACCAGCTGTAATGAATGTATCACGTCAAATTTGGATCAATCCAAGACTCTTCCCTTACAAGGGTATCTGATGCAAGATACAATACGTAGATGCTATACAAGGGTTCTCAATTTTAGCTGCTACAATCTGGAATTTCGGATATTCGCGACTCCTCCTCTATTTTCCGTAATTTTTTCATATGTTTAATTTTTTATTTCATATTCTCTGTCGGCCATTTTGTTTTGGAACTACTAAGCGAGTACATGCGAAAGTTAAGTACAAAATTTTACCTTTTATCAAAATGCAGGGAAAATCAAGAATTGTCTTTAGTATTAATGCTTGATGAACACACGCGTATCACGGATTACTAAATATGGTGATATCAGGTGATATTAACGACCATTAATGACGTTAATTGCGATAATTGACGAAAACAATAATGAAATAATCCTACCAACATAAATTTTAAAAACGACAACATAAAAGCCCTGAAACAGCACCATCTAGAATTGGCGAATATTAATCCTGGAAAGTTCTCTCAT
This sequence comes from Popillia japonica, assembly GCA_004785975.1. NCBI lineage: Eukaryota > Metazoa > Arthropoda > Insecta > Coleoptera > Scarabaeidae > Popillia > Popillia japonica. The sequence goes on along the minus strand of SMLS01043424.1, from coordinate 561 downwards.
TGCCTATTTAAGATTGACCCCCATGTACGTCACTATTCACACTTCCCAAAATCACTGATGACAAAGTAAAATTTAGCCGGAATAGTTCAGCTGATATCAAAACTAAAGTATCTTACAACTTGCTGCTTTCATTCTTCCTTTCAACTTTATTATATTGTTTATGTCAAGTATGTTTTTGTATAGCTTTGTTATAGCCAACTGCCTGCAACTGCCATTATGGAAAAAAAGACGCCTCCAATTTACTTATTTTACAAAATACCATTGTTAATTTATTTTCTAATTGGATCTGTACCAATTAGTAATTCTTTCGTAATGTCTACAGATTCTTGTTGAAGATAACTTGGTACCCCATTTCTTTCCATAACAATACTAAATATTAGCAAGAAATCATCATGATTTATTTGTTTACCCTGGTTTATGCAATCCATGTCAGGCATTCCCATCATGTCTCATCCTGCGCTTCTATAACCTTTAAATAGGTTTCATACAAAAATTGAAAATGGAAAAATATAACCTCAGGTATCCATTTCTAATTTTTGCCAAGATATGGCAACATACCAA
>SMLS01043423.1:0-10797 GCA_004785975.1 Popillia japonica | reverse complement strand
GGGGGGAATAGATATCGTGGAAAAAATAGACCATTCAGGAACGGATGAAACTGGCACACGGGATAAAGCAAACAACAGTCAGGCCGAACTCATTTCATTTATCTTTATCTGTCAGAGAATTGCTGTGTATAGTCGCTGTTGCAGCACAATGCGTGAACCAACTCGGCATTAGGTACCGGCTACAACAACAACGCATCGTCCAACGTCAGCCACCCCTTTCCCAAAAAACGCCGAATCCGTGACCCTACTTTTTGCTACCTGAATATTTCAATGCACCCAATCAATCATTTATTTTTCTGTCTCGGCTATTGATTTATCGTGTTATGAGAATCGACGGCTCATTTTGATTTTAATGTATCTGTTTCTCTTTCTTTAACAAAGTGTCAGCATGACGATTTACATAATCTTGTTGTTATGTGACGTTAATCTGATCTAATGAACGTAATAATTGCAGAACATCAATAAACCAGTTTAGTGAAAATAATAATTAATTTACGTAGGAATAAACAAGTACCTGATAAACAGCATTTTGTTGTAATTTTCAGTAATTTATTAAACTGCAGGCAATGGATCAATTAATAGTATAGTTGACTTCTTCGATAAATGCAAATTAAAGGTTTCCTTAAAGGATTGTAATATTACGGTGTTTCAAGGCCAGATAATAATGTATTTTAAAGATGCTTATATGGTGGCGTTAGATCAAACATGACCATAATTTGTGTCAAGATTATTTACCAGGTAAACGTTGAAAGGTAGCGTTTCAAATTAAAACATAACGGTAATTACCATGGGACAGTAGCTGCTTTATTTTACTACTATTTACGGCAAGAAATATGGTTATCGTCCAAATAACATAATATTTGGAATATTGGAATTACCATGCCATTTAATAAAATTGTGATTATGAGTAATTACGAATTGACTGTTAGATTTCTTGTCCATGAGCTGGAATTTTATGCTAAATTCTTCATTATCCTTATTTACATACTTACTCCATGCACTTAGCTTGATGATGAAGGATTCTTCAAGTTCTTGTTAGTGTAGTTGTTGTGAATAGCTTTTTGTCACTTTAATGAGAATTGAAAAGATCGATATAAGTGGTTCTATCAGATATGTTTTGTGTTATTTTATAGTGAGTGGCCAGCATATTCATTTGCTGTTAGATTTCTTAAAGATCATTATATGGTTTTGTTCTTACTAGCTCCTGGATTTCTCGTTCTTTCAGTTTGGTTGTTTTCTGTAATTATATGCATTCCTGAAACGGTAGTTTGATTTACAAATGATGTATTGCCTTTTGCAATTATTCTTTCAATCAGTCTTTACGTAACTATTGAATGATTCCAATGCAAGTCTTTTAAAGCACATCTTAACTTCCTTTTTCCCAAAATAATTAACATTTCGCCTCTTACCGCAGGATTTCTTTGTATTATTATAATTTCAAGCTGTATCTTGGTCGGTAAAGAATTTTCTTTTATCATATGGACTGTTACCTTGTTACAGCGTTAGATAGACGTACATACAAATCTCCGAGAAAAATATCAACGTCTTCTCGAGGAATTGTCCAATTCATAAGGATAATAATAATAGCATTTTTTCTTTATCAAAGTAACAGTAACATAATGCAAACTCACGGTCAAATGCTCCTCCTGAATTCAACCAGAAGATACGCCTTTGAAAGCTGTTCAAAGTTTCTCAGAGTATAGTTCTTGAGTGTATTAGAAATATCGTTCCACTCATGTCTTTAAACTTTGTAGAAATGATATGAACATCCTGAATTCTACGACGCAATTCGATAACACCGAGGTGTGATCAGTCTTCCATCATGGGGAAAGTTCCTACAGTGAATTTGATAACGAACATTGATACGTTTGTGCAGCTACTCAGTCTGGCGATTGAAAATGATTTTATGATAAAAAGAGAAGATTACCAGAGCAATATATGCGCGTAGGTCATATTGAACTGCGACAATTGAGCAACTGTATGTAAGTAACTGTTGTATAAATATGACCAGAATTACATAGACCACAAATCTTTTTAATTGTGCCTCGTCATAAGATTGGGCGGATATCTACAACTCTTTGTACTCTAATTTTGTTTTGTTTGTAATGTCTATTTGCTCAATACAGATATATTATTATTATTATTAAATAAATAAATAATTTTTGTACTGTTTGCTTTTTATGAAAGATCTTTGTCTAAATGCGACCCATTTAAAGTGATAGTGGACAAATATCAGAAAGGTGTACAGCAACGGCAGATTCCATTCCTTTTAAGACATTATTATGTTTATGTGTGAGAAGAACACTAGATTCACCTAGATTCTTGATTTCGTCCAGATGCCAAATTGAACCTTTCGTTTCATATTTAGCTTGAGTTTTCGTTGCGTTTAATTAAATAAGAATCCCATTTTGATGGGTGTTATTCGTCTTTTGCAGTAGTCTGTCAGTTTCTGAACCTGTCTTCGAATATATCGCCCTAATTCATCTGGCAAGGGGAACACCAGGGTTGTCTGATTTTAATAAATCTCAACTATGTTATAGAGGGACCTCCTCTCAGTACCCAGGTACGAGCTTTTATTCCAACGCGCTCTAATTTCTGAGAAAATCAACGTTGTATAACGTGTTGAATGAACGCGGTAATGTTAGTTTCTCAACAAGCAAGTCATCGTAGGTCAGTGGATAACTACGCCTGCCACGCTGGTGGCTCGCGTTCGATTGCTGCCAGTGCTTTTTTTTCTTGTTGTGAGGAGAAATTATTATTTATTATTAGTAATAACAAAACAAAAGTGGCATTTTCATGTAAATAATCGCAAAATCTCACATATCCAGAAGTACCATATAATATTTTGACGAGGTGTGAAACAGAAAGTGTGAGTTGCCAACCTTCAGTCGAAAAATAAATTCTATTGAACATGTCTCACAAGGGGAACACCAAGGCTTCCGACACGGATTATAATGAATCTCGACTATGTTATAGAGGAACCTTCCTTTAGTACTCCGGTACGAGCTTTTATCGCAACGCGCACTAGTTTCTGAGAAAGTCAATTTTATTTAACGCATTCAATGAATGCGAAGTTCATTGCTTTATATCGATAATGTTAGTTTCTCAACAAGCATACCTTGGTAGCCCCAGTGGATAACAAGTACGCCTGCCACGTTGGTGGCTCGCGTTCGGTTCCTTACATTTTTTTTAATCTTATGCTGCACAATATTAATAGTTATATTTCATGCAAATTATTCATAAATGATATTTTTTGCCGTCATAATTTTATTATCAAATAAATTGGAAGCAAATCTGAATTATGACGTATATTTCCAATTTATTTATTTATTATTTTTATTTATTTGGACTGCAAATAAAAAACGGACACTAGGCAACAAACGAATTGCAGGTAAGAAATTGATGGCACGACGAGCAGGAGCGGTCGAATATTCGAATTTCAAAATACTCGTCATAATTTGCTTCGAACATTCTACATTTGTGGCTTACTCGTATGTTATAGTTTGCATGTTCCTTCGTAAAGACTATTTATGTATGCATTGAGCTGCAACATCAATGATGTTGAAGAAAAATGTCGTGGGCCATCGTTTAGTTTGCCTCTTGCACGTGTATGTCGACACCATTTGATCCATGATGTCAATACCGCCTTTGTTTTGTTACAATGAGAGATGATTTCAGACTTCCTCTTAGCGTCGTCATTGACAGATGCATTGTGGTGCATGGTGCTTAGTAAAATTACGCATTTATTCTTTTTACGTGCGTAACTTACCATGGATTCGTTATTTTGAAAGCAAAACAATGCAGAGTAGACTACACGATCTTTTGAGGCTTTCATTTCTTTCGGAATGTCACGCTTATTCTGACGTAGTATACCCACAACAGTAATATTGTTATCCAACAGATAAGTTGCTAGCGGAACACTAGTGAAGAAATTGTCTATCGTGAGATTGATACCAGAATTATGAATGCTACGCATTCATAGTTTGTACTACTTCGAGCCCCAGGTTTTTATGTGGAGGTTCTTCGGGTTGGCGACCAACATAAACTAAACCATCCAGAGCATAACCAGATGTAGATTCACACATCCAAAATATTTTAAGTCCATATTTTGCCGGTTTACTTGGCATATATTGAACGAATGTGCATCTAAACCTCTACGAGTTGTTCATCAATAGTTACATTAGTATGAGGTATGATGCAGGTTTTGCATTACTGAATGAATAAATCCCAAATGTAGGACACCATTGCTAACTTATCGGTTTTCAAACGCGCATTCCGGGTTCTCTTGTCATCAAATCTAACGAATCTTCGTATTTTTTTAAAGCGAAATATGGACATTGTGGCTAGGTATATAGGATTGGCAAATTCACCACAAAACAGTTCTCTCGCAGGAACATCCCAGCTTCTTCTTTGGTGATAAACTGTTGGACAATAAACCATTATTATTATTATTATTATTCTGTCAACTCCCGAATGAATGAGTAAACCACAGAATGCAAGAAATTCATCAACAGCTACATATTTCCACTGTTTCCCTTTTGCCCCGTAAACACGTTGGCTCTCTAAATTAGTACAGTTCACAACTTCTTGTACAATAATTGGAGTTACAAATAACTGAAACGCTTCTTTTGGTGTTGCAGCCATATGTTTTCTTGCTAGTACTGGCGCACGCGGAATAATGTTGTGTGGTTGAATTTTATTTTTTGCTGGAGGTTCCAAACTCCAATTCAGACCACTTGGAGCAATGTAACAACTCGTTTAAGTCCTACCAATATCATCAACATCGTCCTCTGAATTATCGTCGCCATAATCAGAACTGGACCCAGAATACTCGTCAGAATTCAATTCGAAATTTGTTTCTTCTGTGTCATTATTTTCTGCTTCTGACACATCACTTTCTTCAGAAGGCAGATCATCACATTCGGCCGCCCACTTCAACAGTGTTTCTTCCTAGTCTGAGTCACCAAATCTCACGCTTTTCACATACCTTTTTGTTGGCCATTATCATATGTATCTCACAAGTTCACTCAATCCAACTTCTATTCCAAGTGAATAAAAATCAGCTGCACCTATTTTTAAACATCCAGCAGTAATGCAGGTTTTAATTTGCACAGACACGCGCAGCAGTTCCTGACAAATTATAACAACTCTCAACCTGTAATAAACAAGTTGTAACTTGTTCTATAGTAACTAGCAGTACACGGGCTTCGGAGGCCCGGTTTATGTATTTTTAATTAAACTTGAAGGTTTTTGCATCAAATATGTGTTTAATAAAGACGTGTTTAGAGTATATCTAAATGCTCAAGTCGATTAAAAGTATTTTAAGAAAATTATGAGTAACTAAAGTCTCGTCGGGCCTAAGAGGCCCGGTTTATGCATACTAGGGTTAAATAAAGTTGACTTTCTCAGAAACTAGTGCGCGTTACAATAAAAGCTCTTACCGGGGAACTAAAGGAAGGTTCCTCTATAACATAGTCGAGGTTCATTAAAATCCGTGTCGGACAACACTGGTGTTCCCCTTGTGAGACATGTTCAATAGAATTTATTTTTCGATTGAAGGTTGGCAACTTACACTTTCTGTTTCATACCTCGTCAAAATATTATTTGATACTTCTGGATATGCGAGATTTTGCGATGATTTACATGAAAATGCCACGCTCGTTTTGTTATTATTAATAATAAATAATGATTTCTCCTCACATGGCAAGTATGTACTTCATAATTTGTATTGTTTCTTTCAATTACATTGAACATTGCATTTGAGTAGAATATCAATTGATTGTGCCAATAATATATAAAACTGATATTTTAAAAAGTAACTATTAACTCTTCCATACGCTACTATCAGAATTTATATTTTTTTTTTAGATAAGTAAATTACAAAGCAATAAACGCGAAAACTTTTTTATCGGTTGGCAATTTCGTTCCTCTAGCTTCTTCAATTTCTCTCATCAGTACATTTATCCTACAGACATATTTTTGTTAAAAGCAGATGCGTTAAAAATGTATTGCTTGAGCAGTGAGCAAGCACGATGGGTCCCATTGCTTATTAATAAAATCGATACTACTAGTGAACTTTTTCATGTCGAGAAGACATACTGAACACTGTTTTCCGTTTGCTCTTTTTATTTAAGTTCCTTTGCTAGTAAGTATACACTTTACTTCAAGTTTATATTCTGTGTCTTATTGCTTCCTTCCTTACTGATATTTATTTCCGCGATGAACTCTAATAAAGTCTCAGTATTGTTTTCTTAATCGGGCATTATCTTGAAACTTTGAAAAGAGGTCAATTGGTATAGATCTGAAAAGGCAATGTCGTTAATTTTTAAACTTAAACTTTTACTTTATAATAGAACTTTCAATTTCTTCAGTATAGCCAGTAGTGTATAAAGAAGTTACTGTTATCTTTGAAGATATGTAAATAGAACCGGAAACGTTAGTTGAGAATTGCAGAGAAGATTTCATAATACGTAATATATGCAATTACATGTAGGTTGTAACTGACTCTTCTCTGTAGATTGATAAACTAGAATACGTTCTAATTTAACCTAAACAGGTAATTGAATGCCTAGATGCTACATAAGTGATACCATTGAGTTGGTTGTAGATGTTTATGTGTATGCCGGTATTTTGCATTCTTTTAACGTACTTTAATTATTAGCTGCCAGCGTATTGCGCCGATGGGTTTTTATTCGTTTACGCTGTTTTCTGATGGACATTAATATTAATACCTAACAGACTAATATGACGGTTGTGCCGCATAAGCGTTTGCAATATCATTCCAACTGAAGTAATGTGAGGCATTCATTTAGAAGCTATCTTATAGCAACATGTATTTATGAATAAGACAGCGTGTGCTTGAGTGTAGTTTACTAAAATTGAACAATAGGATTTAGTTTGCTTAACGTTTAATTCTTATTCTACTGCATAACCATATAATACGACTAAAATTATTCTTAACGCGTTTGGACCATGTTTTTCTAACTACAGGGAGTAGTCAACTTATGTACCACATATGGGAAACTTATACTAACATTACTGTAAAGCCGTATAAAATTTTAAAATAGTAGAAATTTTGTGTTAGCTTTCTAGTTGCAAGTAAAGGTTTGTATGTTTGAAGATGTGCATAAATGAAACTTCCCACTCTAGAAAATCCCATGAATGTTGTTTCCTTTTCAGTTTCTCACCAATGTTCATCATTTCATCATGTCGGGTGCTAAACGTGAAACATTAACGCTAGAAAAGAAAACTGAATTAATTAAAGACGATGAAAATGGTTTTGTAGTAACGCGATAATTGCGTTAATACAATATCGCATCGGAATACAAACTGTTAGAGATATCATTGTGAAGAAACAGAAAATTATAAATTTTATAAATTCATCTGACACGTTTAGTGGTGTACCAAAAAGACAATGAGTAAGAGCTCCAGTATGAAACAAGTTGACGAAGCTGTTTTTAAATGGTTCCAACAAAGACGAGATCAAAGCCCTCTCCTGTGTAAAAAGGCTCTCCTTTTTCATACACAATTAAAAATTAACGCACCTTTTTCTGCAAAATGCCGCAAAATTGTTTACTAACGAGTTTCAAATGATCATCGGGCGACATAATTTTGCTCCAAAGCAAATATATAACGCAGATGATTTTTTTGGAAAGCTTTGCCTAAAAGGACACTAGCTGATGATATGAAACAAGTTGACGAAGCTGTTTTTAAATGGCCTAACAAAGACAAGCTCAAAGCCCTCTCCTGTGTAAAAAGTCTCTCCTTTTTCATAAACAATTAAAAATTGTGGCACCTTTTTCTGCAAAATGTAGCAAAATTGTTTACTAACGAGTTTCAAATCATCATCGGGCGACATAATTTTGCTCCAAAGTAAATATATAACGCAGATGATTTTTTTGGAAAGCTTTGCCTAAAAGGACACTAGCTGATGATATGAAACAAGTTGACGAAGCTGTTTTTAAATGGTTCCAACAAAGACGAGCTCAAAGCCCTCTCCTGTGTAAAAGGGCTCTCCTTCTTCATAAACAATTAAAAATTTAGGCACTTTTTTCTGCAAAATGTAGGAAAATTGTTTACTAACGAGTTTCACATCATCATCGGGCGACATAATTTTGCTCCAAAGCAAATATATAACGCAGATGAATAGGATTTTTTTGGAAAGCTTTGCCTAAAAGGATACTAGCTGAGAAGCAAGAAATCTGCCCCAGGATATAAAGCGAAGAGTGCGTAATAGTAATGGCATGTTCGAATCCTACTAGTGGTACATATAAATTGAAATTAGTATTGATTGGAAAATCAAAGAATCCCCGATCGTTCAAGGGTTCTGTAGTGTGAAATGAACAAAGATATTTTCAAAATTGGTTTTTCGATGATTTTGTGCCTAAGATTCAAAAATGTTTACGCCAAAAAAACTTAGAGGGCAAAGCTGTATTGTTCCTCGATAATGCTCCCGCACATCCAGATGTTATCGATTAAAAAACAGAAGACGGATAAATTTTTTTTTGTTGCTTTCCGCCAAACGTAACATCGATTTTGCAGCCAAAGGATCAAGATGGTTAGAGGTTTTCAAACGGTGTTATAGAGAATCTATTCTTCGTGAATTATTAAACGGTGAAAATATGGCAAAATTTTATAAACGATGGGTTATTAAAGATGTTATTTACATCACAGCAGAAGCATGGAAGGATATTTCTTCCGGTACATTTGTAAAATCGAGGAGAAAAATTAGAAACGAAGCAGGAGAAGAAACTGAACAAATAATCATCGATAAACTGCTGGTGCTTCAAGAATGGTCCAAGGTGTTGCCGGATTTTAAATTGTTGACGCCACTGCTATCGAGGAATGGCTTGTTTGTGACAATCGTGAACCGCAATATGTGAATCCTTCCACCCCTCATCATTATTAACAACACACCAAGCTGCCTTAGAGGTCACTGAAATCCTGTTAGAATATTTGGAAGTTAATGACTCGTTAGTTTCAGATGTTGATGATGAATGTTCGATATTTACAAAGAAAAATTAAAAATAATATGATTCAGTGTAAAAAGCAATCACATATCACAGATTTTTTAAATTGTAATAAGTAATAACAATTTGCGAATTATATACATGTATTCGTACCTACATTATTTAGTTAAATGAATTATGTAACGACGAAAAACTATACCAGTAAACCGTGCATTTCAGCAAACCGGCACCACATCAACCAGTCATTGGCACGATTTATTGAGTTTCTACTGTAATTTGTATTAAATGTAATTGTTGATATTGCGCACAACAAGATGAAACAAAAATCACCGGCAGGAATCGAACGCTAGGCGCTAGGGGGGTAGGCGTAGATCTAGTCCACAGCGCTACGCATGCTTGCTTATACGGGGACTAACATTAACGGTGTAAAAAGAACACGGATAACAACGTTGACTTTTCTCAGAAACTAGAGCGCGTTAGGATAACAGCATTAGCACTAGATACGTATTTCAGCAACTAATTGTAAGTTGCTATCTGCTACAACGTTTTAACCCACGAATTTTTTGTTTATCTTGGAGCATAGTGATTCCTATTCTTTCACATTCTCTTATTCATTTCCTCATTTATGACTTCTAACTAATGATAATTCTGTCAAGTTTGCCCTTAATTCGGTTACTGCTAATAGTATTTGTACGTCACACAATGGTTTCTTCAGAAATGATTTTGGTGCTTGAATAATGCAAGATGTGTTTGAAATCTGTTCTGTCGGTGCAGTTTTGGTTTTCCAATTTTTTTATAAATATTATGGACATATTTACCTTAAATACACTATATTTACACAGATAGATAAATACAATACAGCCAACACAATTAAAACAACTTAACCTGATATACAGAAGAGCAGAAAAACAAATAATAAGCTGGACTATCTACAATTTTACTTCCATTACGTCAAACAGTGTGTTGTTTTTCTTCTTCATGGCAAGAACAATCCCCCGAACCAGCTTAGAGTAAAAAGACTTGCTGTGTCACCATGACATTTGGAAGACGCATGAAGATTGCATGAAGACGCAAACTGGTTCAGTGTGATTTAATTTGGGTTTGCCTAACAAGATCGTCACCAAAAAAGATCAGCTTCTTCTTTTCTATTAATAGTACTCTGTGATAGCAATCATACCACTACATAATGACATACATCATTGGAAGAACCAATTTGACATTCATCCGCGTTCATGTGGACTATACATCACCATATTCAAGTTGTTCTCCTCTAATTCGTCTGGATTTTCACCAGAAATTAAAGTTTCTTAAAGCTATGGCTTGCACGTTATTCGGCACATTAACAAATCTATAAACTTAGGTTATTCATAGGCATTGCTGAGAATTCTATCTACAATAAAAGTTGATTCGATATTCTATTGAGATCCAATGTTACAAAGCAATTGTTCATCGTTTGTTTTTCATTGAGATACGTGATTGTCATAGAGCTTAATTGCAGGAAAATTATTTTGGTGTTCTGATATTAATTAAATATTTCGTGAAAGTGACATTGTTAAAAACAGGTGAAATCTGTACGTTCAATATTTTGGAAGATTAATGCACAACTGTTTTTCGTATGACTACTAATATCCTCATTTTATATATTATAAAAATATGTTGCTTCATAGTTTTGCCAGGTCATGAAGCTGGCCTATAGAACTCCTAATACCGCCTGTTTATGGTAGTACCTTTAGTTTTCATCTAACGATATGGCACAGACCGTTAATAAACTATTCAAACGTCAGCTTATCCATGTTAAGTGCTCTTGGTTTGAAGAATGTTTTTTTTT
>SMLS01043420.1:0-32818 GCA_004785975.1 Popillia japonica | reverse complement strand
TAATAATAATAATAATAATAATAATAATAATAATAATAATAATAATAGTAGTGAGTTTATTACGCAGATCTTAAATTATAATTATGCATGGTATAGTGTCGCCTAAACAATGAATCAATACCTGCCTAAATGGATCGGAATCATCTAAACGATGCTCTTCCTTCAGATCCATCAGTAATGAAGGAAAATTAACAAAAAACGTGCATACATTACAAATCACAATTTCCTCAACAGACTAGCAAATCAAAAGACAAGAAGAAAAAAGAACAATATATTATACCACATCTACATGTACCGCTTATTCTATGTCTACTGGAATGCAGCAGTGTTTTTGTACAAATATGATTTACATTTAAGTTCGATAATCATTCTCAAAGTGGTTGTTTAAGCCTGGGCGAGCCGGCCGTGATAATCCCATGGAGCAAAACTAAGAACAAAATGTAACCAAATAGTAAATGAGATAAAATGTCTAAAAATATTCTTAACATGAATAATTTATAAGTAGAAGCGATAGATATAGCATGGGTAATGCATAAACAACTCCAATATAATAACCAAAAAGTACGGCTTGTTTGCGTATTAGAAGTTAATAAAAAGCAGTAATCAATTCAAAATTTGAGAGATTAAAGGGCTGCTATGAAAACTTTTCATAGGTGATCTCAATACGATATCTAAAGTTGCTGTTGATAATGGAAAACAAATAAAAGGAAGCATAATAGAGGAATTAAGAAACAAGCGCCAAAACAAGCAAAGCAAGAGAGAAGCTGAGCATACTAAAATGAGTCACTGCTAAATGACAAAGTTAACAACTAGCAGCTGAAAGTCGTGAGATTAACCATAAGTTTTCTCACATCTCTGGAAAGTATACGAAAAGAGGAAACTCCCCATGACAAATCAGGGCACCCAGAAAAACAAATACCTAGTATGTGACAGCAAAGCCACTAAGATACGATGATAGTCAAGTTGAGCGACACTAAACATCTACCAATCAGAAAATAACTGTTAAGTGCGTGGCCAACGCCAATTACGCGAATCTAATCATTGAAGCAGAAGAAAGTACGAGGGTCTGGGAAGATGCTGATGGAGATCGTACCAATGGGAATAAGTGTTTTCATGAAAGAAGTGGAGAATCTATTTCATCTAACGGGCTCTTTATACTACAACTTCATAGAGCCTCAATATAAGGGTGTGATTCGTTGTGGTTAGTAAATGTTACCAGTTCATCGATAGATTCGATATCTTTAAATCCGTATATTTGTCCGACGTGAAAAGTAACTGATATGAACAATTCCTGCAGGCTAGTTAAAGAGAAGCTAATGTAATACTGGGGACCTTTAAGAAGACCAGTATGGGTTTCAGAAGGACAGATAAACTGTTGAAGTCGTACAAGGAGTATGCAGAGTATGGAATAAACTGATTGACATATGAAACTATCAACATTGAGTACTTTATATATAGGTACATACATATATTAACAAAACGTTAAATAGTTCTGCATTTGATAAGGATATATGTATGTATATTATAACCGGCCGTGGTCCTAATAGTAATTTTAATTATTTTATAACAGGAGAAAATTAAACTTGCTGCCATGGATTCTTATTTCAGGGTTGGAGGTTCTCTTATGGCTCAGTTCTGTTATTTCTTATGTAAAATGTAAATAAAACCCTTGATCAAATTACAACACCGAATATTCCTTATTTAACTTCTCTAATTAAAGACAATGAACGTTACATGACGATAAAAGTGCAAAATGAATTTTAATAATTTCTAAAAGAAAGATTCAGGCAATTGTAACTTCGAGTACTATAACAAAGATGTCACTACTCCGTTTGGATTTGATTTACTGCTGGTAATATGATCATTATAATCGATCAGCTGTCTAGGGTAAGAATTGAATAAATTTTAATAATGATTTCCTCGCAATTGGATTTCTTTTTAGTTCGTAAATGTAAAATATTTCATTAGATTGGAAATCAATTATTAGTGAGGTGTCATTAGCATAAATCAACTTACATTTTATTACTCAATGACAGGTAACTACCCTTTAATTATCTAAGTTAAAACAATCGCAATTAAATTCTTGTTGGCGCAAAGAATACATTGACAGAGTAAATATTACGTTTTCCACTGATTAACCTGGTATAAAAGATTGTCGGGATCAGTAAATTCTAGGTTTACGGTGTCAGTCTTGGATCGGCTGTCTTCAAAGGTTGTTCCCTAGGATTCAGAAATCATATCAAACTAAATTTTGGCCAAAAGTGGAGATGTCTGATTTTGCATGAATGCTTCTCATTTGTGAATGGGTACAAGAGTCTGCGAAATGTTCCAAATAAGAAGTTATTAAAACAAAGCATCATAAGGTACAGTCAAATACTTAGAGTTTTGCTGGACGCTAACTATACATTCACACAAGACAAATACCGTTAAAAATATAACTAGCAATCGATGCGTTGTCGGAATAGATAGTGGTTCTGAAAGGAGATCATTCAGTAGATTGCTATTAGACTGCACAATACTCTATACAGTGCTGGTACTGGTTTGGAATAGTGTTGCGAGGAATCAAGTGTTTGTACCGCTGGACTACAAATCATTCCGGCGAAGAGGGTTGGAATTATGGTTAACTAAAGACAGGAAAGAGAAATACAGTAAAACTCTTGTCAGACGCAGATTATACCAGAGATTCTAGGACAAATAGAGAAATAACAAATACAGACCACTTACAAAAGACCCCGCCCCTTCTACGTAAGTGTACAATTGTCCTGGTTTATTAAAATTTTCCCGTCGCCTGTAAAGAAAATCTAATGTAATAATATCCAAATCCTTCTGATTTCCGGTTTCAACACAGTGCCAATGCTTCAAAAGTGCCTATAATTTTCCTTATCAATTTAGTTGATTCTAGTGACATCTGTCCCAAGGTTCTGCTTGCTATGACATTATGACGAAATGTCCAAACAGTATTAGTGAATTTAAACAACTACTTCATACGGAACTATACTTACCAACTAACAACCCACAAAATGCTACAGAACTATATAATAACTTTCACACGATCTTCTTCAGGTGTTTTGACAGCTGCTTTCCTGAAATAAAGAAAAAAGTAAATAGTAAGAGGGAAAATAGTTGCCTATTTGGTGATGGCGTGGTGAGACTAAGGAATAGTTTAGATGCTTGGGGGACTCTTGCAAGGGAAACAAAGAGTGACCAATATTACAAAATATATCGCGAACTTAAACGAGAATACTTGAAAAAGGTCACAGAGATGAAACAAAGCTCAAACACTGCTTTCATACACTCGTCTAACAATAAAACAACAACAATATGGACGATAATTAATAATGAATCTAAACCATCGAATCAACCACCCAAAGAGAAACTTCATACTTGTCACCTAACGATTTAAATAAATACTTCTGCGATGTTGGTGAACACATTGCAAATGATACTCAGTTAACCCATTCCTCGGAAGAATTTTTAAGCACTGTCAAATTGAACGGTAGCAGCTCCTTCTTTTTGCAACCGACTACTCCCGAGGAAATAGGCACAATTCTAGTGAAGATGAAAGGAAAACATACAAGAGACATTTATGACCTGTCCACCTACGTGTTAAAACAACTCATTACAGAAATAAGTGAACTCTTTCAAGCATTTTTAATGAATGCGTAGAACAGGGAGTTTTTCCGAGACTATTAAAGATTGCGAGGGTGTTGCCAATATTTAAGAAGGGAGATAAGAATAAATGTGAGAATTATCGTCCAATAAGTGTTCTGCCAGGCATCTCAAAGATATTTGAAGAGGCAATCGCTTCAAGACTGGTTTCTTATCTGGAAAGATATAATTGCTTATAACCGAAACAACACGGATACAGGAAAGGGCATTCCACATCAAGCGGGATATTACAAATGATCAACGATATATACAATGCCTTCGACTGCAAAATGTATTCCAGAATGATATTATTGAATCTAACTAAAGCCTTTGACTCAGTGAGCCATTCGATTTTGATGCAAAAGTTGGAGTATTATGGGATCAGGGGAAACCATTAAGTTTGCTGCAATCTTACCTCAGCGAAAGAGAGAGTCCTACTAACATCTTGGAACGGTTCTCGTTCGAATCTAGGAAGCATCAAATATGGAGTTCCTCAAGGATCAATACTTGGGCTACTTCTATTTTTAGTATACATTAATGACCTTTCGTGTAACACCGACCGAAATTTGTTTATATGGGGACGACACGTCGTTCTTGGTTCATGCTGAAAACTCCCAAAAATTGATTGAAAAATCTAAAGCAGCACTTGTGATTGCTGATAATTGGCTGGCAGCAAACAAATTAAAAAAAAATGAAGACAAAACGCAAAATATAACTTTCACCACCGACAGCAGTGTCTCATCACACGGAAAGTTTCTTGGTGTCATGATCGACTCTAAACTGAGATGGACCCAGCATCTGGATGACTTAAGCAATAGGTTATCATCGGCGTTGTACGCCATAAAAAGAATAAAACAAGTAGCAACTTTGGAGGCTGCAAAGGCTACGTATTTCTCATATTTCCATTCCCTCATGTCTTACGGTGTTATATTCTGGGGACTGGCGACGGAGGCGCATAAAATCTTCTTAATGCAAAAACGGGCGCTTCGAATCTTGTGCAACCTAAAATATAACCAAAGCTGTAAAACATTCTTTTCAGCTGAAAATATACTTACCCTACCATCCGTGTATATTGTGTCCGTCGTCATGCATGTGCACAACAACACCCAACTGTACTCCATAAACGGCCATCAACATACCTATTCCACAAGACGGAGGAATGAAATGAGGGTTCCTTACCATCGCCTGACCTGCTCCCAGAAGTCAATGGATTATTGGGGTGCTAAGCTATATATTCATTTGCCTACAAAAATAAAAAAATTACCATCCTTTGCCTTCAGAACGCAAGTACGGAAAATTTTGATGCGGAGGGAGTGCTACTCGGTTGAGGAGTTCCTGTTGTTCTAGTCTTCTTTTATTTTTACTGAATTGAATTTAGTCTTGTTGTGTATTTGTCTGTCATTCTGTATTGTGGGTGTCATATACTCATTCTTTTAATTTACTTACTATTTATTTGTGTTTTCTTTTATTTATACATATGTATCTACATGTATTGACATTGTTATTATACATAAGTAACATTTATTTATTGACAATTTCTGTAATGGTATTATTACAAAAATAAATGCTTTATTATTATTATTATTATTACATTGAAGCTCTATAAAATCCTTGATGTTCATTATTGTTTTGCTACGATGTGGCACTCGCTATATTCACTTCCTATTCTACATATCTAGACAATTTTGCTTACTAGTTTACAAAATAACTGAAAATTTGATTGGTCAGTAGAGCTTCTTAATTTCTAATGTGTAGTCCATAGGAATGGATGTTTTTACAACAATGGAGTTCACATCTAGTAATCTAATAACGCATTCCTTTCTTCGTATGATATACATATACTAGATTGTATTTGGTATAGCTGTCTTAAAGATAATTCGCAGAATTATTTGTTTGATCCAGTTCTTTTGTTATACCATCAATTTCAGTGAGATTTTATATTTTCTGAAAACTTATTCATTGAAAGTTTTCAGCTATTCTGTAATCTTACTTATAATTGTAACGTGTGACATAAAGACTTAATATTAATAAATCTTAAATCTAATTACAAATATGAATGCCAAACAACGAACATGTCATTACAGTAGCTGTTGTATTACTTGATCTTCGGTAAATAGAATGCAACCGGAAAAAGAAACAAAGGAATAGAAAATAATGATCTGTGTCCGTATTATTTATGGAACTCTATCACAAGCCCAGGATAAAAGAGGACGAAATATCGTCCCTGCGTCATATCAAAAAGTATGATTTTGTCGTTTGTTCAAAGTCTGAAACTGAAATTGACGGTCGTGTAGGATATTGCTTGCAGCGCTGAAAAATCGATTCCAGGACCGTATTACCCACTTCCTGTGTAGGATTTTACTTTTTATATTTTGTATAAATGGTGCTCGGTGAAGTATTTATTTAATCTTGTAGTCAACCCTCTTTTTTGTACTCATGGTCAAAATAAATTACTCCTCTGAATAATGAGCTCTTTATTACGCTAGCATCTACGTATAGTTAACAGGTCATTATAGTATTAAACAATTATGAATAATCGATAATTATTGTCATGAAAAGGAATAGGTACATCATTATTAAGTTTATTTTTCTTATCGTGCAATTTTCTACGTTTATTAATAAATTATAAAATAGCGTCATTATGGCAGAAAATTATCTAATTATACTGAACAACAAGGATTTTAGCTGTAAGTAACGGGTAATGAAATAGAATAGATTGTATAACGTGAAATTATAGTAAATGTAATAGAATTCAAATTAGCTCGAGTTAGGGAGATAATTTAACTTGCAATTTTTGTTTCGTAATAGGTAAGATTACTGAGGTATTATTGAATTTAACAAGAAATTGTAATGTATGTATGTACATACATACATATGTATGTATGTTGTGCATTCTAAAGTGTTATACATAGTACGGAATTAACTAGAGATGTCTGCTGTAACTTGACTGTGTTTTTCTTAATGCCCCTAACAAGTGTTATCTAGCTACTTACGTCTAAAGATGGAAATCTTCGAAAATTTGGAAAGGTAGTGCCAATATGGAACTTTGATTGTAGATTGAATTCTGCAAAATACATTATGATCATGGCCGTTCGGAAGTGAAAGCTTCCTGACTTCAAATATGGGCCTGTTCTTTAATTCAACAAAATGGTGTGGTGAATTGCATCAATGGTGGAACTGTTGATGATGACGTCACCCATCGATGCTTTACTGGTGGGTCTACCAGTGTGGAATTTAAATACGTTCCTAATATTGAATCTTTCTTAAGAGGCTCACAGCTTTTTTTAATCAAATCAACATGTCCAGTTACGTTCAGATCATGCGCAAAGCCTTGGATATACGTCTCAGTAAAGTTGGCCCAACCACCTAAAACTTGATATTTCTGAATTTTATTTCGTGGTAGATTGAAATTTTGTTTGAAATAATATATTATTTTTGGTTTCGTTAAATGTTTAGGGAAAGATAACAAGACTGACGTTGCTTGTTGAGAAATTTTCTTCTTTGTAAAATGATTCAAGTTCAGGAACATACATGATAATGACAAAATGCGTTAAATGGTCGGTTTATCTGCTTCGATAAAATCTAGATAGACGTTGTCAAACAAATAATAACTATTGATGTTGTCAGAAGCCGTTTTTGACGTTTCAATTAATTTTCGTGCGTTGATCTAATTGTTATCAACTAAAAATGGCTCGTGGTACAGCTGTGTCTGACAAAATAAGAAAAGTGATCCTTCACTTGCATTTAAAAGGTCAAAGTGTTCTCAAATCGCCGAGAGTGTTAATAAATCGAGATATATAGTCCGCAATATTATTAAACTGTACAAATCAACTGGATCTGTGGTTGAAAAACCGAGAACTGGATGTCATCCGCATTATTCTAATAGAAACGTAACAGCTTTAAAAGGGATTATCAAGCAAAATCGGCGTGCTTCTTTATAATGAATTGAAAACATTATGGAATCAGGCAACGGGAAAAAAATTGTCACAGAGCTGCCAGAAACCTGGGATATAAAACTTACAAAGTGAGCTTAATTAATTTTGTTCTTTGTTCATTATTAATTCGATATTTTATAGGCAAAAAAGAAGCCTTTACTGACAACGATTCAGAAGAAAAGTAGACTAGCGTGGGCAAAACAAGACAAATCATGGTCTCCAAACCACTGGAACTCCATTATCTGGAGTGATGAAGCCAGATTTGAAGTGTGCGTTGGTGATAGGAGGAGTCGTGTCATAAAAACTAGAGAGGAAACATTTCAGAATGATTTTCTCAAAAAGAAAGTAAAATTTGAGGCTTCTGTTATGATTTGGGGATCCATGTCGGCTAGTGGAGTGGCAGACTTACACTTTGTGGAAGGTATTATGAATACTGATAAGTACATTAATGTGCTTCAAAACAACTTAAGACCCCAAATTGAACAAATGCGTTTAAATAATATCGATTGCATCTTTCAACAAGATGGTGCCGCTTGTCATACGGCTAAAAAAGTAAAACATTGGATGTTGGAACACAATATTTCAGTTTTAAATTGGGCTTCTAGTAGTCCAGATCTGTCGCCCGTTGAGACCTTATGGCATATCATGAAGCTACGAGCAAATCCGGCAAGAACCGTTCCAGAATTGCGAATTCGTCTCCAAGAAATTTGGAATGATTTCACACCAAATGATTGCCAAACATTAGTTGACACAATCCCAAGACGAATCGAAGCAGTTATCAGTCGAAAGGGTGATGTAACGCAGTGGTAATTTGCTGATATTTTTGGTCTAGTTGATTTTCTTCATTTGAGTTTTTTGTAAAATATTTCTTTCTCTATTATAAAAACTATAGGATGTTAAGCTGAAATTGAATAAAAAGAACGTATTTTATCAGAAGTATATTTAGTTTTCATTACGTTTTGCGTTAATATGATAATTCGCTTAGAAAACGTAATGTTGATAGTTAGGGCAACTCGACTGAGACAGGGCTCGTATATCCACCAAAATTAACAAAAATTTTTGTCGATGGAAAGTTTTTGGAGTTATGGTGCCAGCAAACGATAATAGGAGCAGTAATACATCACTTTGCGTTGAAGAACGCTTTTGGTGGCATTAATTCAACCAGTTGATCCATCGGCGAAAAAAAGAACGGGCCCTATTCTGCCCTTGTTTGCTCCAAACTTTTCAAATCACAGCGGCTCAAATATATTGGTGGAAGTCCGTGCTCTTAACTGACGTACAAATCACACTTGGAATGTGTGGCAAATAAAACGATTCTAGCCGTCTGAGCCTGTAGAGAAGCTTTTAGTAGACTGTAGTACACTACCTACACCTCACTGGTGTAGCTCAGTGGTATAAAGCCATTTCAAGCTACAAAGTAAAAACCATTCTTGGAATTTCTCCGTTGCAGTTAGTAACTTAATTAATTTAATTAAGAGCATTGCTAGTGGCGTACAGTGCAGAACTTGGCTATTCTGCTTAGACCAATACAACCTGTTGTAAAAGTACATATGTATGTACATTTTCTGATGATTTTGCATGGCTGGATATGAAGGCAAACATTTTAAACATAAACTGACATTAATTTTGGAAGGAGTTGCAATTTTGTGTTACGCCATCAATCAGAGCCCGGCCAATTTAATTGAGATAGTATCAAAGTTTTATACAAAGGACAAACAACCAGAGGATCGGCCCAGTAGTCCGTTAAGATAGACATATTCTGTAACAACCAAATAGTCAGTTTTTAAGTGTTAAATGTTCAGAATGTCCATACACAGGGCCTGAACGGATATGCGGGAATATCTGCGTCAATCTATACCTACTTATATACATACATATATTATCAAATTCAAACCACTATCGGCACTTTTTTTAACTTCATCTTATTCGATGTCATAAAACAAACTAGAACGTTCGAAATTTTGCGGTCTTTATGACTAGAGCTATGCTAAAATAACTTTTTAAGGAATTATTGTAACTGGCTAATGCACTACATACTTATATATGCATCGAATAGACTTAATTGCACTTATAGAAGTGCATAGGAGCACGTAGCATCACACAAGTAGCGCATATTACTACCATCGCCCTCTCTCCTCCCCTCACTCCTGACAATGTATCTATGAGCTTCTACAGTTGTAATAATCAATATCAGTTTGCCAAAAACTTTTGGGCAGTAGTGTTCTGTTTAGACAAGTTTATTTTGCCGTTTTTGTTCCTAATTTGACGACATTTGCATTCGAATTTTGTCTTCTCGTGTTTTCTGCTGGTTGGCAATTTGAATATGTTTGGTGCAAACTCATTCTGCACACGTAATCACAAAGTATCCCCACGCACTCTTTTTTTTCATTATCGATTGTACAGGTTTACTGTATAACTGTACTGTACAACACAACTGTAGAATTGATTGAATTTCGGTGAATGTTCTGGTCATTTATCTGAATATTATTAAAATAAAATCTGACGTAATCATTAAATCGGATTCTTCATGTATATAAGTAGTCTGTTTTCAGAAGATAATGATTTTGTTTCGGAATTTTTCGGAATCCGTCAAAAGCAACACCGTTCCTGTACTATAGAGCATTCCAACCTCAGTATTCAGTATTGTCTCTTATGGGATATATACATCTTTTACTATCTTAAGCAATTTGTAATAAGTTGTCTTCTTTTATTTCAAAGCAATGGTGCCAGATCAATTAATATGTTTGCAGTTGGCTGTGCTGGCGTAACTCATTGTAAATATAACCCTTTGACAACTGTCAAAATCGTTACATGTGTTGATTTCGATAGCACACTTTTTTTGATATTGTTTATTAACGATTCTTTTAAGAACGCATTTCTTTTGCACATTTAGTAGTAATAGCTAAGTGGTCATTAAATATATAAAAGTGTAAAGTAAAAATAAAGCAATTCTTTCAGAATATTGAGTCTCGCTGGCGTGATGGAGTCGTGAAGAAAATGACATAAAGATGAAACCTTTAGTATTAAACAGAAGCAAATAACCAATAAAATAACAATAATAATAATAATGATTTATTAATCCCAATATAACAATTTCTACATAATAGACAATGCATATTTCATCAAAAATGAATTAATGATGGATTAAATGATACTCAATGTATTTAATTACTCTACGGAAAAGGGTATGGCTGTCAGTGATACGGTTTGTGAAACCAGCAAAGCTGTAAAGTGTTCAGACCACAACGTATACAAAATACGAGACAAACTAAAGAGAACACCTTTATCAAGTCCAATAAAGCAGAAAAAGCAAAGGAAAGGAACGCAGGGTAATGATCGTTTATGCACATATGATGAAAATGTGCAGGCATTTGTCTGTCGAAAAGTGCATAACTTATTCATGGAAACTGTCCTACCTACATTAAATGGTATTCCTTTATTCTGCTATAAATGCGGATAGTGATTCTCTAAACTTCAAACGAAGTCCTTTGTATAGATTCTCACGGGATATTGGTGTTAAATTTCAATTGGTAAAGCGGTAAAGTATACTGATAGATCGAGATAATATCATTAGATGGAGACATCAAACAATTCCGAAAAGAAAGTAAAGATTATTTATATTTCTGTTATATACTATATACTGATCAATCTTGGGTAAATATAGGTCACTCAGCAACTAAAACTTGGACTGATACCACAGTTAAATCTTCTCGTCAGGCTTTCTGTGAAGGTGTAACCACATGTTTAAAAACTCGCAGTAGTTCTGGACCATGATCGCTCTGGTTCATGCAGGTAATGAAAATGGACTTATTCTTGTTGCAGAACTTACATTTATTTGCAAAAAAAACACAGCCGATACACATAACGAAATGGATGGAGAAGTATATGAAGAATGGTTCACGAAGCAGTTGCTTCCGAATATACCAAAAAGTTCAGTTATTGTACTTGACAATGCATCAAATCATATTAGAAAAGTGGAAAAAATTCCAACTACGGTATGGGAAAAAGATCAAATCATTGAATCGTTATCTTTAAAGCAGCATTCACAGTATCTCAAGTTAAATCTCAATATGAAAAATATAAACTGGATTTAATTGCAAAAGCAAACGACTGTGAAATTCTACGTTTGCCACCCTATCATTGTGATTTAAACCCAATACAAATGGCATGGGCACAAGTATTATATCAAAATGAACAATTCAACATTCAAAGCTAAAGATATGTCAGAGCTAATTACGAGAGATTACAACAATGCCACAGTTGACAACTGGCAAGACTATATCGAACACAAAAAATTGAGAATAATATGTGGATAGTAGACCGACTGCAAGACTACAAGAAATCGAAAAATTTGTGTAGTCCTCACTTAATACTAACCTGTATACAAATGTAAATAAATCGCATATTTTCTGAAAAAAAAATTAAAAATTATAGATTGTCTTTTTATTTTCCTACACTGTGTTATACATAAATATTTATAAAACTATTTCGTCTGATGTACCTCAACAATCAGATGTTACATTCTATTAATACTGTTGTATTTTTTAACTCCTATTTTGAATGTTCTTCAGCTTAACATGTTGGCTAATTTTCTTAGAATTAATTTCAACAAAGATATGGTAAAGCGAGAATTTCTGAAATTATAAATATTAAATCTATATGAAATGGAAGTATTACCATATCCATATTTTGTACCTACATAATATATTCGCCGGCGTTAAATTCCATGAAAACTTGATATTCCATAAATGTAATCTTACAATAAAATTTTAACCAAAAAGTATTTTAAATATCTTGTCATTCATTAATTGCTGCCAACCTAAATTAGTCATGGCAACAATGCCATTGGTTTCCATAAGACACGTACTGAATACTAAGGTTGGAATGCTCTATAGTAGTAGCATTGTGCCGTATCATGAATTCTATTGTTAATATACTGTAGTACTCTTGTTCAATTCTGATATGGCGCTTATTTCCCAGTTACTGGTTGCTAGGATAAAATACGGTATCTATAGCAACTGAAATTACCTAACGACATCCTTTAGAACTTAACATGTACACAGTTGCGCACATGCCGTTTGAAAACGAGATTTAATTTAACCTGCGTGGATTTATTCGTACATCCAGACAATGCACAGAGTAGCAACACAATCTAATTTTATACTTTCCTACTATGATAAGAGCAAAGAAAGGGAATTTGCGTCATCCTCTAATGTCGGATATAAAATAAAAGATTTTAGAGCTTGTTCACAGTTTTGTAACTTGGATAAAATATTTTTATCGTTGAAATCTGTTTGAAATTACGATGTAAACTTAGACATGGGAATGCTTTTAGCGACGTAATATACTGAAATTGTTTCAGATAATGATCTATTGTCTATTATTTTCAGCCCGTACAGCGTTCGACAACGTCTTCAAGTTCAAGCACACCATATTCGCTTTCACAAGACGAATATCATATTACAACTATCCACAGTGAAAACCACAACCAAGTTATTGAATTTTTACGACGATTCTTCTTTAGAGATGAGCCGCTTAATGTTAGTGTTCAATTGCTAGATCAAGAAAATTCAACGTGTCCGGAATTGGAAGAATATTCAATTAAGACAATTGATGATGGCATGTCGGTTATGGCTATTACGCCCTATGGACAAATTATTGGTGTTTGTCTCAATGGGATTACTAGGAAAAAGGATAGCGAAGAATTAGATATACACAATGCGAGCGAAGACAGTTGCCACAATAAGAAGTTTTGTAAAATAATAAAATTTTTACAACATATCGAAAGAGAAAGTAATATATTTGCAAAATATACAGAAATTAATAAGATTTTGTGCGTCAAGATCTTATCTGTTGATTGTTCCTGGAGAGGAAGGGGAATTGCTAAGGAATTAATGGACAAAACCAGGTAATACATATGTATGTACTAATGTTTTCTTATAGTTTTGGCTTGTATTAGAAAGTTTTTTTTTCTGACAGGAATAGGGAAATATTAGTATATTTATTCTCGATATTGTAGTAAAGTCAGGGTTACAGAATTGTCCTTTGTACAGCCAAAATAATAGCAGTGCAATTTGTGTGGAAATATGACAAACATGGTATTCTATTTTTGATTTATTGTAAATAGACGTAGTGTAAATATTTTGTCCACTAGGCTTTGTTTTTCGGAACTTCCACTTTAAGTTACTAAATTAGGGTTAGATTAGGGATGACCATACGAACCCCTTTCACCGTGACCTTTTCAGATTTATTGTAATGCCTCGTAATCCTAGAAGGTGCCCATTAACTTAGCCTTCTTTATGAGGCTCTTCGTGTTTTAGGGCGGCTCCTTAATGAAGCTATGCGCTGTGGGACTCTCTAAATCCTGTTCGCTAGGCCCTCGTAATGGCACAGCACATGAAGATCTTCTGCTAAGTCTATGTTATGCGCATGCCTCTTTAGTCTGCAATGAGCAGTTAGAAGACCTACTATCATTTGGACAGTTTTCCTGTCTTTACCCAGCAGTTCTTTAAGTAAAATCAGACTTCTGTTACTTATGCCTCTGCCACCGTTCCATTGACTTCTTATGTATGCATTCGTTGATGGACTTTCTGATTACTGATTTGGTGTTGCCGAAGGAAAGACCAGCTCCAACAACTGCCCTTGACGAACTTTGTTTGGCCAGATCGTCTGCTGCCTCATTTTCCTTTACGCCCTTGTGGCTGGGAACTCAGGCCAAACTTAAATTTCTTTGAAAACCCGCCTCATGTAAGGCGCGTACGCAGTCTCAAACCAGCTGGAATCCACATTTGCTGAATTAATCGCTTTAAGTGCTGCTTGGCTGCCCCAGAAAATAACGACGCTTTTACTTAGCTCCGTTCATCTTTCTACCTTCCTAACCCAGTGATGAATTGCTGCTACCTCAGCTTGAAAGACTGTCGTGTCCTTGTTGAAGTTTATCAAAACAGCCTTTCTAGGCTTACTTCTATCTATACCAACTCCTTCGCCGTATTCCGGTTTGGAACGGTCTGTATATCAGTCCGAGTTCGCTCTTACCGGAGGAGCTTTCTTCCAGTTCTTCTTTCTCTCTTGGTATTTTCACCTGACAAGGTCTTTAATGGATACACTCAACTAATTTTTGACAGTGCTGGCGAGGGATGAACGACTAATTACTAAGAAATTGGATTTAGGGTGCCCAAACCTACGTATGGCAATTGTTCAATGGTCTCCATTCTGTTGTAAGATTACCAATCTCCCTCCAAATTGTACTCCGTAACATTTCTGCTTAATTGGACCAATTTTCTCTGTAATATTGTCTTTTAATTCTTGTAGCATTGTTGATCGTTTTCTAAACACCAAAGCTTTTAAATAACCCTACGGCCAGTAATCCGCTGGGTTAGTATCAGGTTATCTTCGTGGCCATGAATTTGCAAAACGTGTACTTAACACACGATCCTGGAAAACGTTGGTTAACAATTCTACGACTGGTCGAGAAATGTGCGGGGCTGCGTTAACCAGAATAAAAGTGGAGTTTTGAATTCCATGGTGCTCGTTTTGAAGCTGTGGAATAACATAATCTCTTAACATTTCCAAGTATCGTTGACCATTTACAATTATAGATAAGGCTTCTACAATCTGCATTTCTTCGTAGAAATACGGACCAATGATAACATCAGCGCCAAACGGTAACTTTCTTGTCATGAAGACCTTCTTGAACGATTTCTTGTGGATTTTCTGAGACCTGATTTTCCAGTTTTAAGTGTTGATTCCACCATTCAGAGTAAGATGTGCCTTATCTGTCCATAAAATACGGGATAACCATTAACTTACATACACACATGAGCTCTAAGCTGCTAGGGTTTTCCTGCAGTTATAGCTGCCCATCCCGTCTAAGAGCTTTAATAAACTGCAATTTATTGTTGTACTAGTTTTGGAGAAAGTATTTCTCCTTCGTTTGTGATGTCTCTGCCGAGATGGTTAGCACTGATTTCTGCAATCGCAGTGCATTGTGATGTAAAATGTTCGGGACTTCTTCCGTCCCGCAGCAACTGCACTCCCTATTCTGTTTCAAACCTGTACCATCTATGTGTTTGTTAAGATAATAGAAGAAGAAGGAAACCTGTTTACTTCTAGCTTAGCTTTTGCTCTTTGCTCCTTGGAATATCCAAGGAATACTTACCTTTTCATGTCTTATCTAGGAAGATTTTTCCACAGGGATGCTCCAAGCTATCCCTCCAGGTCTTTCAGTTCTTTTTTGTGAGTGTTCATCTCTATGCCACAGAATGGTTCGTGTCCTACAAATGAGGTTGTGGCGGCCTTCTTTGCTAGTAGGTTACATTTAGCGTTGCCTCTAATTCCAGTGTGTCATGGTACTCAACATCGTGTTTAGTTTAGTGAAAAATCAAATTTGACCTAAATAACAAATCAATTTTGATTTAGTACGTACAATGAACACAAAATAACCGGTTATTTGTCCAGGAAAGGCTTTTGTATAACGGTGGCAATGAGATAGTGTGGGCTAAACTAAGTATCAAGTGCCATATTGAGAATGGTGCATTATTGGACTACTTCTATTTGCATGAATTAGTGAGACGGTTTGTTCTGCAATACGCGGGTGGATTTATATTATTGATAATGCTTGTCCATATGAAGAAAACATTGTTAACAATCCACTTGGAGACGTAGGAATCGATACAATCATAGTAGCTGTATACTATTTACTCTTCTCATATTGCAAACTGGTTTAATTAATATAAAAAAAAATCTTTTTAAATACTGAATTTGAATGGAAAGTACTGCGACCTCTGAATTGCAATTTACTGTCAGTTGTAATCATAATTAATTTAGAAGAGTAATAGATTCAGTTTGTATATATGTAGGCCCTTGTGCCTATGTTCTTATGCAGATACTTTTTGAGGTGATATTTAGCGATATTTTTTATGTCAATAGGGAAATCGCTCGTCGAGAAGGTTTTGGCCTTGTGAGAGCCGACTGCACCAGCTACTACAGCGCTAAAGCTCTAGCGAAATTGGGATTCGAGTGCGTATACACCTTACAGTACTGCGACTATAAAGAAGATGACGAGATTGTATTCAAACCAGATCCACCGCACAACGAGATTAAGATTTACGTCCAAGAGATTTAATTCCTTCCGAGTAGTTGTTATAAATGTAATCCCTCTTACATCGGAAGGATAGACGCATATTATATATATAAACCGTGACAATACAATTGCTGTAAACGAATAATCTTGTATTTATTGATTTAGAACGTATAAAACAAGTATGTTTACATTATAAATGTTAAAAGCACAAAACAGATTCGTTTTAAATAAGTCTGAGCATTATAATTACAGTTTATGATGTATGAAATCAATTGTCGATATTAGATATTGTTAAGTGTGTATAGATATGTTTATACCAAAATTATTGCTTGTATTTTATAGCTCTTTGTAGTCAGCAACAGGAATTTATCTTTATTGTGAAACAGATAGTTATTTACACTTAATATATTTAGTACCGTTTGTGATGTAAAGTATACAGCAGGAATGCACGCTTTAAAGAGATTAGCTGATGTATGTATATAGTTGGCAAAGTACAGTTCACTGCTATTACAGAACGGAATATGTTCTGTAATAATATGTGTTCAAATATACATACCGTGGGAACGCCTGCGAGCGGTCGATGCCTAACCTGTGTACGCTATATTCTACTGTACAATTGTATTGGCAAAAATAATTTGCTACATCTTAAGTTCAGCGATACATTAGATTTCCTATCGAGCGGACGATCGCGGACAAGAAATTCACGACTATCTATGCAGACTGCGAGTGAGATAGGAACACAATTGTTGTCGCATACTAGTGTGCCCATTTAAGTTGAATTCATACATCCTAGCGTTCACTCCTTCACACATTTCTCAATAAAGCGCGTTCTGAGTGGTAACGGTCGTCTTAAAAATGAAATATTATAAGTACAGCAGAAACTGTTTATGGCAAAGCAAATTTACATAGTTAGATAGATCGCCCGCTCGATAGAAAATCTAATGTATCGCCGAACTAAGATGCAGCAATAAGCTATTGTTGCTAATACAATTGTACAGTAGAATATAGCCTACGCTGGTTAGGTATCGACCACTCTCAGACGTTTACACGGTATGTACTTACATCGCAATTGGGCGCAATGACCAGATTAGATTTCCAAGGACAGTAGGCTACCAGACATTCCTAAGTTGTAGACTTTGGCTCTTGATAGTGTTAGGCGTGCAGGTGATGCATCTCACGTTTCTCAACTTGCTTTTAGAACTCTGTGACTCTCTTTCATGCTTCTTACCATACACTTTCTTGTTCGCAAAGATGTTGTGCCAAGCTCTATGTATCTGTTCTGTTTAAGTAGTTCTGGTATACATAAATATTCTTTGTTTGTTGATTTTCAATGTTCTGCCAAGACGACTGAAATAGTGATACTTTTTCACCTGGCGTGGGTAGAATTGCAGTAACTACTAAGCATTATTGCTTATCTGGCTACCATTGTAATTCTTGTTGTGTATCTTACATAGTACCTGCGATTTGCTGATTCATGATATGATATTCTTTCCGTTTATTTCTTTTATCTGAGCATATGGATCGAGTTCTGACATACAGACATCTGGCTATTCCAATTTTGACGTTGCGTGGATGGTTGGAATCGAAGTGTAAATATCTATTGTCCTGTGTGTATAGTTTATTTTGATGCTGTATTAATAACTACTTTTCAAACTCTTCGTTGTATAACTTGTTCGATATCGTGGAGACAAGAGAACTCATTGTCATTCAAAACTTTTTCTGCTAACCTTTGTTGTGGAGCAGAAAATATGTTCTGCACGAATGGCCAATAACGCGTGTTGAAAGAAAGTAATAAGATTAAGCAGAAATACGTAACAATATTGTCGAAGGAGAGTCACTCTAGTGAAGGTAAGTTGAAGGGAGCAGCGTACATGGCTTGCAATATTAATAGCAGATCGAGTTTAGAAATCAGAAGCTTTTAGTTACCAGTTCTATAAAATACCATGATGAATAGTGAGTGAGCTTAGTCTCAGAACTTGCAGATCTGCTTCGAAATGGAAGTGCCAAAGTTGTCAAATGTTGACACATCTGAACCCATTTTAGTATAACATTTATTCTTTGACAAACGTTTCAGTACACCCGGCAGAACAGAGTATCGAAACGTCAGGCTCATAACTTCAGACGTATAAAAATGCACTCTTGATTCTTAAAGACTATTAGTACATGTATTTTTCTGATTTCTAATTACTTATCTAGTTTATACCAGAAAAATAAATACATACTTGAAGATATAATCTTCAAACTACAGAGGCTTGACATTATTAAGTACCACTATGAAGATGTTCGAAAAAATAATAGATATGAGAGTTAGATCGACTGTAGAAAGCATACTACACGAATCACAGAGCGGATTCCGAAGTGGTAAAAGCAATCAGGACCATATATTTATGTTAACACAACTAGCACAAAGAACAATACAAGAGAAACGAAAAATGTATCTCTCTTTTGTAGATTTGGAAAAGGCTTTTGATACGGTGCCTAGACATATAATTTGGAAAATTCTAAAGGTAAGAGCAATGAAATGCAAGGTAATAGGTATATACTCTATTTTAAGTTTAAATAAAATCAATTAAAATAATGTCCAAATGAATTTTATTTCTAAAAAAAATAATAGCTATCATGTGAAAATATTTGCTTGGAATTTGGCGTGAGTAACCTGTCTTTTGCGGACATCTTTGAATAACGGCCAACATTTTGATTTTTTTAGTGGCCACTAGACACAGGTTTTAGTGTACATATATAATCTTTAAACATCTGACTGATATAGAAAGCAAAGAATCACAATTGTCTGCTATATTTTATCTTTGGAGCGTCTCTCTTGATAACCAGTGTATTAGCATTATAGTTGTTTTGATATCACTACCAAAAGTCTGCCAATTTATTATGCTAATAATAAATTGGAAGAAATCTAAGTGTGAATTTTTTAATAACATTGATAATGTCACATTCATTTTTACATTACGTATTGCCCCACAAATGTTATATCTTTAATTAGGCTACTTTCCTCAACAGGTTCAATAGTTTTCCAAATTTTCGATCATGCGTTAGTGGTTGTACTTGTAAACCCATCAATATTCCTTTTTTCCTATTTCAAGTACATGAAATCACGAATGGCTTTGAGGAAGTTTTTTAGTAACTCCCATTTGCTCTTTGTGTAATAATGGTTTTTGAAAAAAAATAGAAACTGCATTAGTTGTAACTTCTTGATGCTTGTAAAACAAAATTTATGTTGACTAGTGTCTAATCTAAATCCCATTTTTATCAAAAAGTAATTCCATTTTAAATTAGTGGCGTTTCTGAATGATAAATATTTCTAAGAAATTTGGATATATGAATTTAATAATTCAGATATTTACTTGGAGCTTTGTAAATAAAAAAACAATGTAAAAAGTAACCAACATAGACAATAGAAAATATTAGGAAGTATCTTTAAGGAGATTGTGGTCTTTCTCTCTGATGGGTTTGAGAACACGATGACGTCACCATTCCGTCTTTAAGCATTACGTATCATACACTGAAAGCACTACTATTCAGTAGGTATTTGATACTATCTGCAAGGTCTTGGTTTTATATGTCTTACCTTGTGTGTTGATTATGTCTCTTCAGATAGAGAGAGATGTAATTATATTTTCTCTAACTTTATTGCCTATCCGAATAGATTAGCGTAAGCTTCTATTGGATACGTTCGGAGCGTCTGGTAATTGAAAGCATAATAAATTGTAGCTGTGCTAGCGTAATAGTGCATTGAACGTAACAGATTATTTATTGTTAATATGCTTTGAACACATTCAGGATTCTCAGATTATATCGCAAACGACTAATTGTTTCATAC
Source organism: Popillia japonica (assembly GCA_004785975.1). Lineage (NCBI taxonomy): Eukaryota > Metazoa > Arthropoda > Insecta > Coleoptera > Scarabaeidae > Popillia > Popillia japonica. Next base: position 12,321 of record SMLS01043420.1, on the reverse strand, counting down.
CAGTTTAGGATTCAATTCGAACGTTCAACAATGTTTAAATTGAGTATGTAACTAATATTATTATTCTATGTAAATAAATCTTTAGCTAGTTGTGCATTTCGTTAAAATATTTAATAGAATGGTTGAAAAAGGTGTATTACAATAACAGTATTCGTTCTTATAACTTGCAAGCTTCAAGTGGAATTTGTGCTATTTTCTTTTAAAAAGTTATATTGTCTAAGAATTGTAAGAAAAATAACAAATTTATATGAGTAGACTCTTAACATGTTGCTTAAATTATCATAAGTGATTGATAATAATATTTAGTAACATTGAAGTTATTAATCGGACAATGTTTTAGACACGCCAGAATAGTTTTCAATAGGCAATAGCATGCTCGAACTATAATTTCAGGGTTGAACGAAAATCATACATAGTGTATTATTATACTCCTAATCTTGAATAGGATTGGACGTTTTCACAGTAGAAGAATGTTTTTTGTGCTCTACTACAATCTGTTGTCTACTATGGGTTATGTGAATGCTACTTTAGAGTAGTAAGGTAAGTACAGAAAAATTGTCCAAAAAGGGAAGAGTCATAAAAGCGATCTATTTCACTTGCCTGTAGTTGCTTGTCTGAAAACTTACATTTATAGGAATCCATGTATACATATGTGCTAACATTTGATAATATAAGTCACAGTTTAATAATTCATTTGTGATACATAAGTATAATAGTAAATAACTATCTGTAAATACCAAGAATAGCTTTTCGAATTAATCTATGGTATTAGATGTAAGTACATTGTCTATCACGGAAAATGCGTACATCTCTTTGTTACTTTTGTATTTTTTTACCGATTATTCTGGAATGTAAGCATTTATTCACATTCATAACAACTAAAAATGTGGAATGTCAGCTCGTAATGTTAATTAGACCAACATGTCGTAGTTGTATGTATTTTCCACGAGAGTAAGTAAATATGGCGAAGCACCACATTCGTGGTCAGTTTATATACGAAAAAACGTAGTTTTGAGTTTGAGAATTCCCCTACATTGATTACTTGTACTAGTAATAATCTGGCCTAATATGGTTCTTTTAGTACTACCACTATTATTTTTAGCATAAAAATTGTATCTCTCCATCTCTGTGATTCTTTATTTAGGTATAAGAATCAATGAAAAATGGTAGAAAACGCAACAGTGAACGATTTTTGTGAACCTGCATATTTCAAATTAATTTAGACTATATTAATTATCGAGTTACCCATTTGTCTATAAAATTATAGGTTTTTATACATAAACTGATGTAGATTTGTGGTATCTCACCCTGTAGGATGCATGGTATCCAGTTTATAAAATTACTAGTACAGAAAGCGAATGTAAATGTGTTACATTGTAATAACATGTTAATAAAATATACTAAAAATTTTTGCTTTTTACAAGAAAGGTAAGGTAACCCAAATACTACTTTCACTTATGGATATTCAGTCATCACTTGTGCATGAAAATAGTAAGTCTTCAAACTATTTACAAGCAAACTACTAAGTGCATTTAGCACTACCATTGTCTAAGTATGACAGAAGTAAATCAATGTATTTAAACCCATGACGCTATAAATGTTTAATTTTCAAATTAAATCAATAAAGTGTGCACAGGGTGTCCCAGCAATAAAAAGACGAAGTAGTCAATGTTTTATGTACGAACCGGATCACACATAAATATATCACAGTAACGAAGAAATGGGAAATTTATAAATTTATTAATTTTCGTGCGAATTTTTGTTAAAAAATTATATTACGGACCTGACTAAATGTATGTTTATATTCGTCGAGACACTAAAGAATGCAGTGCAAACAATTTACAATCGTATGTATGTATAAATGGGTATTCATAAACCAACAGCAAAACTATTCATAGGGCGCTTCGCCATCTGTAGTAGCTCAACTATTATCAATAACACACTTAGATAATCAATTGCTTTCAACAAAGCTGGCTAATTTTTTCGGTGGCGTTGAGCAACTGCATGGTATTGTTTTTTCCACAATTACCACAATATTCATCACTGAGCCGATGAAAATCCACACGATATCGACCAGAATTCATCCCAACGTAGGATATCAATATATGTATGGGTCGGAATATTGGGCGATCATTTATTTACGCCATGTGTACTTCCCCAAAGATTAAATGGTGTAGGTTATTTAAAGTTGCCATCACCAGTATAAAAAATCAATAGTAGATGTATGGCCTTGTTAGAAATAGAATATTTGTGAGAAGTCCATATGTACCTACATAGAATTGATAGCGCAGCAAAACTGCAACGTAAACAAATTCATTCATTGAGTACTATAAGCATTTATTTGCACGTTTACTTACATATCATTCAACTCGATCACTGTTTTTCTTGTAAACACGTGTCAGGCAGGGATTTAACAAAATTTATTTAACAAAATTTCGTAATTAGGATCAACATTTTTTTGGATTTACTTTAATTGTGATATTGGTTTTATACTGTTTATTTTTCCGACACTATTCATTTGACTATTCATTTTTATATGAGGTTAATACAATCTTCCAATGCATTATTGTTTTGATACAGTTTTTTATTACGTCCAGTTAATACGTCTTTATTACAGAGATTGAAATTTCCTAACTACTAGTTTCTTAATCGTACATATGTGATAAATGGTAACGAATAGTTATCCCACTACGTAGGGTCTGGAAAATATATTTCGGTTTTGAAAACCCACTGATTTGTATTCTAGATTTTCATTCGTTTATTCATAAGAATACGTTATACCTACATATATTGTATCACAAAAATGAAAAGTACGGTTTAGCAGCCCGAAAGCTAAAGTTGTGGGTTACCAAAATGTTACATATCGATTTTCATTTACCATTTATCCTTCCAAACTGTGAGTGAACTAGATTTTTAATAAAAGAAAAGTTCACAATTGTGTGAACTATTATAGTATGCAAACCTAGCAGCGGACTACCTGCCGCACTGTACCAAAAATCAGCAGGTTAGTACGGTAGACATAAGCTAATTAATTTTGCGATAAAAAATATATTTTGTAATTGCAGTAAAATCGGAGTACTATACGAGAGGAGAAATGACGTATTGGAGACTTAATGAGATATAATGGTGTTACAGTCAAAACCCGATTTTAGTTAAAACACGTTTTTACTAGTTGAAACTAGTTTTTACTGAACGCCTTTGTTACAACTAGAATTTACTGCTGTATATAGTTTAATTTTAGATAAAACTAGTTTTAACTAGACACAACCCGTTTTAACCAAATGGCTTAGTTAAAACTGTTTATCCAGCTAACACGTGATAACGCATGCGCCGCATTAGAACTCTGATTGGTCGAGCGACGTGGCGTTACTCAGTCAGCCTTCCGCTAAGCACGTGTAAATTGACTCGTACGTATTTCGTACGAGTCACGTTAGCTTCGTGGATGCAGGACAACAATACTACAAACTGGTCAAACGGTCTACGGTTTGTACAATTTATGAAAAATCGGGCCCATCATTCTGGAATTAAACAATCACCATATGAAGCCATGTTTGGTACAGAGCCGCGAGTAGGGCTTACGACTTCAAGCTTGCCTCTAAAAGTTATTAAGGAGATACGAGACGAAGATGCTCTCAAAGAGGCTTTAAATCAAATTAATGTGATAGATGAAGATTTTTCAGAGCAGGTAACCGCTGTAGCTAGTAGTAGTAGACCGTCTGCAGCCAGTCAAGAAGACCTAGAAGCTGCAGCTAGTACGAGTGCAGAGCCTCAAATAATACCAGCTAGTGACGAAGATACAGAAGCTGTAGCTAATGCGAATCAACAGTTCCAAATAACAGCAGCCAGAGAAAAAGCTCATCTAAACTTGGCAAAACAGGCCCAGAGAATGAAATTGGCTTCGGATTCAATACACGCTCGTGTAGAAATCGGTGATAATATAATTATACCAATTCCTGATGTCGACAGAGCCAAAGCAGATCTCCGTAATATTATTGGAGTGGTTCTTCAAATGGACGAACAGGGTTTGCATAAAATTGGAACGAAATATGGGATACTTGATAAATTGTATTGCAGGTATGTATTGTTCAATGATGCCAATATTGCTAACTATGCAGTTGATTCATTAATGTTTTGAGGTTTACTAATAAAACTTAAATGTGCTTGTTCAGGTCAGAATTCAACGTGTCCAAAGAAAAATTTTTGGTACTAGAAGAAGTGCCAGAGACAAATTTATCTTTAAGAACTGCTGCCAAGACGGCAGCCTTAGGAACAGGCCAAGGATTTGTTCGCTGTGTGTGTAAGACGGCGTGTATGTCGAAGAGGTGCTTTTGTAAGAAAAAAGACAACCTGTGTAACTCGAAATGCCACAATAGTTTGCCTTGCAATAACAAGTAATGTAAACTTACTTGTTATCTTTATTTTATGTACCTTTTTTGAATGATTATTTTTCTATGACTTTAACGAATATAAATGATGTTTCTTTGATGTTTTTTATTATATTATTATTTTTGTAATACTTTAATTAATAATTTATTGATTTTAATTGAATCATTTCCTCCAAACATGTTTATCTAGCTAAAATTAGTTTTAACTAATGTTCGAAGTTAAAACTAGTTTTCTCTAAAATCCAAACATGTACAGTAGTAAATTCTAGTTATAACTAGGTAATTCTAGTTGTAGGAAAGGCATCCAGTAAAAACTAGTTTCAACTAGTAAAAACGCGTTTTAACTAAAAACGGGTTTTGACTGTAACAATGGGATAAGGTTAGCGAAAACGAAAATAGTTTCGGTAGCTTTGCTTCCGATATTATATGTGAGACCAACACTATCTACTCAATTTTGGTATCAACTACCAACATTCCAAACTAATTGGCATTAGGGTGATTATTTTACACAAACAAATATAAACCAATCAGATGCACGTATTACTAAAGCAACTCTAAATTACAGCGGTAATTTATCGATAATTTTCATAGTAGAATAACTAGGCGTTGTTATGGAAATGCGGTTAATAAGGATAGACATTTCTATAGTTCTAGTCTAATTTATACATGAATTAATAAATAAAGAGTTTAGATAAATTTAATTTTGTATTACGTAAAATAATCTAATCAAATACCATACGAGCTTTGAATTAAAATCGATAATTTCACTCATACTTCCTGCATAACGACTTCGATTCGTGTCACTTTGACAATTAAACCACTCCAGCCCTACGGGCTGTCGTGATTTAAATGCTTGTCAAACTGACACTCGTCTTCGTCGCTATGCAACAAGCATTCGTAAAATCATCGATAAATTCAAAGCTCTTATGGTATTACTACAGATAATTCACTACGACCTAAAAGATCTATTGTGCCCCGTATTCTCGCTGTATTTACAGTCGACCGATCAGTCCGATTCCTCTTAAAAAAAGCGCAGAATGTTGAAAGGTCCCAGATTAGGGAATTCTCCCTATTCAATGTCAATTGCACATCAGTGGGGTACTAACTCTTCCTTGTGGCCATCCTGTAGTCGTAGTAATTGATATGGTTTTATTGCCCACATTTGCTTCCACTGTCCTAGAAAAGAGCAGCTGCGATAACTATCTGGACATCGTGCCGTCTATTCTTCGTTTAATTAATGCAATGCTTTCTTGACAACTTCGTGTGATGTGTTGTCAAAAGCGCCGTCTACGTCTAGACAGGCGCACACTACAGTTTCTTTATTCATCAATGCATTAGATTTGAACACTATCAGTCCCACTAATGCAGTCTCAGTGGATTTGCCCAATAGGTATATGTGCTGACGTGAGTGCAATGGTACCCGCTCCAAGGTATATGTCCTGATATAATTATCTACTGCCTTTTCTACTATTTTCATAAGAAATGAATGATATTAGGCTGAGAAGTCTTTGATATTTCGGATGTGTAGTGTCCTTTCTCCCTACTTCTTCAATCTTCTAGCCTGTGCCCCAATTCTAAACTATTCCGACTTATCCCATTTACTTCTGGTTTCTTGAAACGCTGAAAGGTGTTTATGGCTCATTTCTGCCGTTCGCTATTACATATACGCCTATTCCTCGTATCGGCTTTCTGAGGTGACTTTTTTCTTCAGGTAAGTGAGTTTCTAGAAAGAGGAGAGCTCGTACGTCTTCACTGTCAGTTAAGTTTCCATCTGGTTTCCATCTGGTTTCCTTAGTGCCATTCCCGTGTCGACTCTGCCCTTTGCCAATACTTTATGTTATATTGCAGCAGCAACTTCCGGAAGCTAACTCGTTTTGCTTTTCTAATGGTTTTGTCGTAGCTCTAGCAATCTCCGGTACACTTGACCTTATTAAAGAGTTCTTTCAATAACAAACAATATTGTTTTAATATGAAGCGTTAAGCGAAGAAACGTCAGAAAATTTCGTAGACCTATGTAAGTGCAGCAGGTGTAAGTTAAATGCGAATAAAACAGAGAAGAGAAAGGAAAGAAAGAAAAAAAGATAGAACTTACAGAAGACCGACGCAGCAGCTGTATTTGCTAAATAATTGAAAGGATGTAATCGAACGCGTTATATAAGTCAGAAGAGTTATTGGATCTTTTATTGTGTCGGGATAATAATAAGACGATTATTAGGGATTAATAAAAGAATGCTAGTAATAAAATAAGAATTGATACCATTAGGCACCTTAAGGTTATTAAGTATTGCCGAAGGAGTTGAATTTGTCTTCTTGTATGTTATCAATACTTTCCATGTCTGGCTGATACTACCAACCTGTAGAATACGTTCAAAATATGAAGGATTTAGGTATTTTATAGCATTTTATAAGGGTTAAAATTAGAAAGCAATGCAGACTTTTTATACTTCCCATACATTACATACGTATGTATATACTATATCTTACAAATTATTAAATTAAACTGGGAATTAAACTTTTTCTTCAATTTTATCCAAATATCGCAGTTGGGATTCCCCGTTCATGTGTATATTTTCAAAGAAAACTCCCCAATGTATATTTAAAACAGTTCAAATACCAAGAGCCATAGAATTGACACTAATGTATTTATATGGGTGCAATTGAGCAGTGATTGGAACTGCGAGAGTATGTTAGTTACATTAAAGCTTCTTTTACGGTTTCTTCATGTAATAACATGTGATACTTTGATAGAAACAGTAATGCAAGCGATTGGTGTTAAATTACAACTATATACGAGGTACACTTTTTTAGAAGAAATATATACCGAGACATAACTGTCTAGTATTTTAAAGAAAAAGAAACATCTAACAAATAAATGTTACACAGCGAACAACATTTGTTTATTTGAATTACAAGTTAAGTACATAATATGCTGCTCTTACACCTTTAAGTGTAGATAGGTATTTCTTGCCATTTTATTACTACTGTTTATAATTATCATTTTAATATTATACCTACAAACGTTAGCTATGCTTCTTTCAATATTTTTAAAGTTCATTTCAAATTTTGTTATTAATTAATTATGATAGCATAATTAATTCGTATAATGTTATTCTTAACAAATGTATTTCTTAACTTGTTGTATTTCTTAACAACTCTTCATATCATCTTTGCAAGATGATATGAAGGAGATATTACAAAATGCAAAAGTGAGATTTCGTGCAATCTTTTTCTTCTTAATCATATCTTCATGACTGACGAGTCGCGAAATCATGTCTATGTAGATCGATTAATCGACTGCCTTCACCATTATAGGTCTTTGGTTTCTCTCAGGATTCTTTGTAGAGACCGTCCCGGGATGTCTATAAACTGATCTTCTCGCTTGGCCGAAAATCGAATATGACAATTTGGAGCGACTCACCGATTAATGTGTCCAAAATACGCAAGAATGCGTCCAGGGTATATCAATTTTGGAACTAACTAACCAACTAACACGTCTACCGGAAAGAGATTTACCATACAGGCTATTAAACCTAGTAAAGGGGACAAACCGGTTTATGTAAAGAAACTCACTAGGCACGTAATAATACAATGGCCTATAGGGCGTGGTGTTGAGGGGATGATGCCTCCGTACCGAGTGCACAAATCAAATCAAATCTCAAGTGCTCGTCTCAATATATGTATATTCACCGTAACTGTTAATTAATCTCGGCGACAAAATGTCATATACCTTGAAGGCATGTTCTTCTGTCGAGGCTCACAATAGATAGGTTGCTATTGTATAAGTTTCTTATGAGAGATACAAGGTGGTAAGGGATTCTTATTTAGCTTAGTACAGTCGAAAGACTACTCCACCGGACACAATCAAACGCCTTCTTGTAGTCTATGAAGTATAGTAGCATGGGTGTGTTGAATTCATGAGCTTTCTCAATTAGCTGTCGATTGTTGAATATTCGGTCTCTGATACCTCTTCCTCTGACAAATCTCGCTTGTTGTGGAGGGATCTGGCTCTCTAGGTAGTGCTGTAATCTCCCGTGTATTATTCTAAGCATGGTTTTATTTACATGTGAGATCAGAGATATAGTACGACAGCTCTCACATTTTTTTTTGTTGATCCTTTTTGTGAATTGGAATGAACGTAGAGGTTGTCCGGTCGTCAGAGCAGTTACCGCTCGTGCAAATTGTGCTGGAAATACCGTGTATAATTTTGATCCTATTGTCTCCTAGTGCTTTTATGAGTTCAGCGAAAATGTCGTCCGTTTCCGGGGCTTTGTTTTATTTTAGATGTTTTATAGCTTCCCTGATTTCGTGTATATTTTTTTTGCACCTTCTTAGTCAGATCATAGTTTGTCATAGTAATATTGAAACACTTATAACAACATAACTTGGTATTATACCATGTAGTTTCAAAAATTCCTGTTATATTTTGGAGAATTCTAATTGCAGAAATCACAGAATAATGAAATTTAATAGTGTAGAGTAGCGCACACAAGTTTCTGAATGACACTTTTATGTTTATGTAGCTAGTTGTTATTTATGTAACGTAAGCATAGCAAAAATGTGCATAATACTAATTAAGAAGAATACAACTAAGCATAACAAGCACTCAAATATTTCAAGTAAATTATTTCGAACGTAATTTAAGCGATTACATCCTGTAAAGTATATTTCAGTTGCGCTACTTTAGTCGATGTATGTAGATAAATGCGTTCGTTTGTTATTTGGCATAATTAATAACACAAATCGCTACACTTTTTGTGGTAAAACTTTAGTGCAAAGATTAGTTCCCGCTCTAATAAAAGAAATTGTGCTGAAAGTTAATTTTTGGGTAAGTTTTTTTACACACTTATCCTAATTTTGGGTGTATATGTGAAAAATTTTTAAAAAATATATTCTAATGTTTCATCAAGTACTAGGCAAAAAAGTGCTATTGTTATGTGATTAACTGGGGGATTTCTACAAGTTAAATTGATTGATACCTTTCAGTCATATTAGAATTACACTCAACACATTTAAAACAAATAAAACAAGTAGGTACATTGCTTAATTATCAATCGCTAACGGTCCTTATTATACTTGCTAAATGAGTAATGAAGGCGTGCACAGATGCTACACAAGAATTAATTAATTTTAATATCAAACATTACAACTATTACTTTGGTCTGTTTTAATAATATGATGTGTAAATAGAAGTATGTGCATTTGAAATTTCTTATTTCCTTGTACTGAATTTCTTTCTAACTAATTACATTTAAAATTAATGTATTATTTACTGCTAATTATTAGTTACTTTATAAACTACAGCTTGTAAGATTTCCTTGAATGACGGTATACGAAACGGGAATTGTACCCGTGAACTAGAATAAAAATTAAATGTCCAATAAGGATATGTACATACATAAGTGCATATATGTACTCTTATTAAGTTAGTTACAATGATAACAACTGAATGTATTAACATTTATTAACTGCACTTTGTAAAAATGGCGCAAATAATCGAAGGTTTACTGCATTACAACGAAATACTTCAATTGTGAATTAAAAAATATTACATTCTATTGGTATGTTCTAGTACCTATATAATATGAATTCCATCTTGTTAAGAGCGACACAGCGCAGTGTAGCGGACTCAGCATATAGGCGTTTAATGCAATTTACCTCTATACCCAGTCATGAACTTTCAAAATAGAGCTTCAAATTAAGAAAACGATATCTCCGTAACTCTTTTTCTCAGCAGAACTAAATTTGGTACACTTGTTGATTGCATATACGAGTAGATAAAGGTCAACCAAACCATTTTAAACATTTGATTAGGAATGATTTGCTCTTTACTAATTTTTATAGAAATTTCTTATCGTTCATTGGAGAATCTAATTCTAAATCTTGCTTAATACCTGCTATTGTCTTTAAGAAGCTTTGTAAGTTTAACTGTTTACTGAATGATTTGAACGTAATTGCAAAGACTTGGGCACTGAGAAACTAATAAACTTTTTGATTGTCCTAGTTTTGGAGTAGTGATTAGGTAATAGCTGTGCGCAGTTTCGAATTATTGAAGATAAGCTTTGACGTGACTTTAGGCGGGCCACAGAATGGCTCTGATTGGGATATATCGGCATACCATTTATGTCTTTGCAAGATTATCGTAGTTTCATTATTCTCATATTGCCAGTGGTCTGGTACCCATTTCAGTGTAGGTACACTATTTTGACCCAGAGCTTTGATGATAAACGCCTTATTTTCGACTCAAAGGTAAACGTTCCTAGAGCCTTTAGTATTGCTTCTCTGTCTGAGAAAATGAATATGTTGCGCTTTGCTAGGTATTTTAACATAGTTCAGTGGTACATGTTTCCGCTTAAGTGATAGCTTTCAGTGCCAATGCGACTTTTGGATACCCATTCTTACATTCGTATTCACATTAAATAAACTAGGACGATCACTTTAAAGCGTTATTAAAGTCGAGACTTGGTATCATTTGAGACTGTGCTTGGAGCATTCATCATTGCCTCTCTCTTTATTTGACGGTACAAAGCAATACTATCTAGTAAGGCCTTTACAGAGGTTAGACAGGCTTGTATCTGTAATGCACAAGACTAATTTTTTTTTGTACAAGACCTTCCGCTGCTGTTCTTTAATTTTGGTTAATATAATGGTGATGCGTATTTACCCATTCGTTAAACTGCGTGTCTCCCAGAGTGCATGGGACTAAAGATCATTTTATTGTTATTGTGAATGTCACCAGAACTGTCATGCGTGAACTGATGTTTAGGTCTTCCTGCAAGCACCATGATCGGATTCGAACCACGTAGACTAACTTTCATGTTTTTTTCTTAACCAGTCGATGATCATGGTATCATAGTACATCAAAGCTAAGCTTGATGCTCTACTGAGGATTGTGTCAAGAACTACTACCTATGATGAAACTTTAATTAAAATTAACTAAAAAAAAATCTAGAACGGGGGTAAAAGATATGTACTTACGAGTCAACCCTAAATACACTTGCCTGAGTCTATAAAAAAAGTAAAAATAAAATAATTTTAGTTGAGTTGAGCCCTGACGCATCTACCACATGAGAATCAGCAACTATCGGTATGTATTGAACGCTGCGATTTACATTAGTATGAGTGTAGTTTATTACTTCGCGCTAGCTGTGGATGCACGTGTTCGCAATTGTAGCGTATACGAATGTCGAATTTACCGACCTGATTTTAATTTATGGAGAAACAGGGCAAAATAGTCTTGTGCGTAGAACATTTTCCAAATCTACGTCATCCCTCGGCTACCACGACTGTGAGACCTGCATATCGTCTTCGAGAAACAGGTTCAGTAATTCCAACGGAACTAGACTTTCCCTGCCGGATTGCCTTCAGCGAGTGGTTTCAGCGCAGAGAAGTTCAACAGCTAGATCTTGCTTCAGAAATTCTCTTCACTGACGAATCTACGTTTACTAAAGGTGGTATTTTGAATTACCACAACAGAACACGAAAATTCCCGCAATATATAGCAAGACTCCTCACAAGTTAAAATATCCGTTAATGTTTGGGCAGGATTGGTAGGCGATCAATTACTTGGACCACATGTGCTCCCACACGATTAAATGCAGACTTATGTTCAGTTTCTTCGGGTTGCATTAAACGGAACTTTCCACATTGGATTGGACGTGGAAGTCACATTCCGTTGACAGCTCGCAATCCAGATCTAAATCCATTCTGATATTGAAAATGCTGAAGATCTACAAGATCACACCTTTTTTGTAGCACAACGCATTCGCGATCACTTCCCAAACTTTATGCGCGTACATAGTAACTTCATCGCCGCATTGATGACTGTATTACAGATCATAGTGGTCAGGTCAAACACATCTTGTGAATATTTTGTCCTGTTTCTCCTACATCAGTCCTTCTCAGGACCACAACAAATTTTATAAAAAGAAAAAAAAAA